>CM035440.1:2907500-3080000 GCA_020310875.1 Ceratopteris richardii
TTTTGCTTCTTGTGAGGCAGTCTGGTTAAGGAGAATTCTTGCAGATCTAGGCTTTCCATCAAATATGCCAACTGTACTCAAGTGTGATAATCAAAGCTGTATGGCTATTGCAAAGAACCCAGTATTTCATGCTCGCACCAAGCACATAGAAGTACAGTACCATTACATTCGTGAGCTAATTGAAGATGAAATTGTGAAGCTAGAATATTGCCCAACAGAGGCAAATTGTGCTGACATATTCACTAAAGCACTTGGAAGAGAGCAGCTCAACAAGCATCTTCAACAGATGGGCATAGGACCGAGACCTACTTGATTTATCATCGGTAAACATTGAGGGGGGGTGTTAGTATATGATCAATGTCTACCCCTCATGATTGTATGCACATTTTGTAAGGCCCCCTTTATGAGGAGAAGCCAAGCGTGCATTACCCAATTGATGGGAATCCCAACTTGAATGTTGGATGAAGGTCATATTGGACCATGTAAGATATTATAAGGAAAGGGAGTTACCAGGGTCCCCAATTGTGGGGTCCGGGGCAGCGGTGAGCAGCCCCGGCTGGGGGGTCCAAGGGGGCCAGCGGGCCCCCTGGCTGGGGGGTCCCAGGGGGCCAGCGGGCCCCCTGGTGGGGGTCCGGGGGCAGCGCCCCCGGCACGACGGTAAAGGGAATATTCCATGGAATATTCCCTGTCGGAGTCAGAAAACATTTATATTTGTTAGGTCGGTTCAACCAGTCTAAGCCGTGTATGGCAATTACGCGGGCGGTGGCCGCCCACGCTCTGCCGCCCATGTATTGCCGTCCATGGCAGGCCACCCATGATCCTATATATACATGACTTCTGCACTACCTAAGACACCGAGTTGAGCCAGCATACCTCTACCTTGTATCTCCCTATCTAGAGTTGTCTAGATCACCATTTAAGCTCTACCTTGAGAGCGCACGGGTGGACAACGCCATCATCTTTGTACTTGTTGCTAGTAGAAAATTGTTGAGATTCTCCTATATCTGTTATCTTCTCTGCTATTGCTCCTGTGTTATATTGCGTAACTATTGTCTTACAATCTGATAGGTTTTTTGCTTTCTCTTTGTGATCTTCTAATTGATTGAGTTGAAGATTCAGGTATGTCTTCAAGTTTCTTCTTCATCTTCATTTTGCCCTTGGACTTCCATGCCTTGAACTCTTCAAGGTTGATAGTGTCTTCATCATCTGAAGTTGAGTCTTCATTCTGAGTAGGTTCCTCCTTTGCAAGACTTGGAAACTCCTCTTCCAAGTCAAAGGGTAGTTTAATCTTCCTCCATTCATTCTCATACCAAGAATCATTTTCATCAAAGACAACATCTCTACTCACCATGAATTTTTTATTGGAAGGCTTATAAAACCTGTATCCTTTTTGATTCGAATCATATCAATAAAGATGCACTTCTCAGCCTTAGGGTCTAGCTTCCCTCTCATCTGAGAAGGAATGTGTACATATGCTACACATCCAAATATTCTGCAATGGTCTAGTGAGGGTCTCTTACCATGCCACGCTTCATAGGGTGTCATCCCATCAAGGGATTTAGATGGTAACCTATTTATGAGGTAAGTGGCAGTAGAAACACTCTCTGCCCATAGATAGTTAGGTAACTTTTTTTCATTCAACATAGACCTAGCTGTCTCAACAATCAACCTATTTCTTCTCTCAGCTACCCCATTCTGTTTAGGAGAATACCTTGTGGTGATTTCTCTTTTAATGCCTCTCTCCTGCAAGATGTCTTCAAACTCATTGGAGAAGTACTCACCTCCTCCATCTGATCTTAGCCTCTTCAAATTCTTCCCTATCTGATTCTCAACAAGTGCAAGATATTTTTTAAAGCAATTAAACACCTCATCCTTGTGCTTCATGAAGTATAATACTGTCCATTTGCTATAATCATCAATAAAAGATACATAGTACCTTGATCCTGAGACTGAGGGGTCTTTGCTTGGTCCCCATACGTCTGTATGGACAAGCTCTAGGTAGTCTTCATGCATGTAACCTTTCCTTGAGAAGGGTAACATGTGAGTCTTCCCAAATTGACAAGCATTGCATTTATATATCATGTGTTGTTTGGAAACATTGGCTATTCCAATTACACATTGATCCCTGCATATCTGTTTCAAGGTTCTTTCTCCTACATGCCCTAACCTTTTGTGCCAAATCTCAAGCTCTAAAAGTGTTTGATCCTTATAACTATATAGTGCAATATTCTTTGTGTCTTCTAGCTCAAAAGTGAAAAGTCTACGTGATTTTTCTCCTTTAGCAATCCTCTTGAACCCATGTCTTGGATCCTCCACAAATGCTCCATATTGGTTGAATCTAACCTGCAAACCTTTCTCCACAAACTCTAAAACAACTTGCTTAGGTTGCTTCCTTAATGTGGTGAATTCAATCCACAACTGATTTTTTCTAGCCCTTGTGTTGGAGGAGAAATAAGATGACAAGGTTTCCCAAGTCTCTTGTGATGTCTTATCGTTCCTAATGTGTGGCAAAAGAAAATCAGAGATAGAGTTGAGTAAATAGGACCTTGCTAGTGCATCCTTTGCACACCATGTGTTGAGCTTTTCATGTTCTTCCTTTGTTGGCAATCCTCTTGTTTTGAATGAGGGCAATTCCTCATCTCCTGAGATGTATCCATAGAGACTCCTTCCTTGTAGATAAGCCTTCATCCTTAGAGACCATGCCTGATAGTTGTTCCTATCTAATTTATCAATAAATAAAGGAAAACCATCTCCCATTTTAGCTTAGTTTGCTCTGATACCACTGTTGGGAAAGATGGATGGATGCTCCAAGAGATTGAGTAGGTACTGCCAAATCTTGCTTTGTATCAGCCCTCTGATGCTTTAGAGTTGATGAGTAGACCTTATTAGCTCTCCAATGACACCATAAAATGGCCCATGTACTTTGGAAATGTTGTGTGTAATGATTGAGCCAAAACAGATAGCTTTGAAACTCAAAATCTTAAGAAAACTTTCTATTTATGTCTTGACACCTGCTGGATCTTTTGCTTAGTATGGCCAGCACAGTAGGAATTGGAAAAATTCCTTTTAGGGTTATCTAATTAGCTTAGCAAGCTAACTATTCCAAGTGAAATGACATAAAAAAACTAACTATGCTCAGAGAAATCACTTTAGCAAATTAAACTTTACCCCCGATTTTTTAGGACTGTAGCAGTCAATGACTAGTGATCATCTCGAGGAGCTTTTCTCTAACATGGCTGAATAGAATCTCTTCAACTTTTGACAGCATGTAGAAAATTTTGAGCTGGTTTCAACAAGCTTTAGATCTCTGAATTTGGTGTAGAAAGGACTGAGATATGCACTCCACAAGTTGACAGACTTTCAAGTAGTATGACAGAGAAATCAGAAATGAACAATGAGAATGTATGTATTAATGAACACTTGTATACAATACCATTGGCATGAATGTCATTTCCTAATGGTGAAGATAGGTGTGGGCTAGAGTATAGGCCTCACACACACTCAGAATCAGCAATGAGAAGCTCGGGAATGATGGGTCTTACCTGCAACTTTTCCATGAACATTTTTATAGAGAGTGAGTAAAAATTTGAATTCAAATTCAAACTTTTGGCTCCCTATGATTTAGCTCCTATATCATAGGAGATATTCCTTCAATCAGAAGTTAACGTTTTCCACGAATAATTTTGGTAAGTGTTTACAAAGATTCCAAGTCAATTTGACTTTTACAAAGAGATAAAGTGGTAATAAACCACTAGCACTAGTTCTTATGCTTCTTCATATGTGTATGGACTTCAAGGCATCCTTCAAGACAAATGTGTAGGCTTGTAACTTACACCAACACTAATGTGTGGAAGTAAGAAATTAAAGATACAGTTGATAAAATGTATGATCTTGCTCAAAGAATCCTTTGAGCACCATGCACTTAACCTTTCCTACTCCTCTTGTGTTGGTTGGTCCTTACTTCTAAGTATTGGCATCATATCATCTCCAGATATGTAGCCATGGAGATTCCTTCCTTGTAGACAAGCCTCCATTCTGAGTGACAATGTTGAGAAATTATCTCAATCTAATTTATCAATAGATGAGGGGAATCCATAAGCCATGATGCCTAGTTGCTCTGATACGACTATGAAGAGTTGATGGAATATGTGTAGAGATGAGTGAGTATTACAACAAACCTGATCTACACTAGCCAATGTGAGTTCACGAATGTCTAATGTGCTTTCTAAGCTTCCCATATGTGCATAAATACTCACCTAGTTCTTTGGAACATCATTGAGATACCCCCTAGCTAAGCTAGCTCCCTGCTAGATGAAGTTTTATCTTAGAAAGAGATTTCTTTGATAATGTATATCTCATTATGTAGTTGTTTGTTTCATAAGCAAGATTGCTAATCTTGTAGCTCTTGTTCTAAGCTTTATTTTGAATATAATTTTAATATCAAGTTTTTGATCCCCTTGAATACATTAAGCTTGAAAGATCTCTAGTCTATCTCTTCATATTTCCATATATATGTGTGTGAAGAGGTCTAGGAATGGCCTATCCTTCTTTTGCTGCAACTAGAAGTAGATATACTCCATGAGTGGTAACAAAGATCAACATTGAGAATTGAGGACATCAAGGGGAGGCCTTGAAGTTTCTTGAGAGCCAAGAATTGAAGCAATGACCAAGAAGATTTGAGGAAGCTTTTGAAGCAAGGGGGAGCTTCTATCATCACTAAAGGTTCAATACAAGTAGAGGAACTTGTGGGAATGTAATATATCATTCTTTGTCACATCTATCACAATACAATGAAGGATTAGGAGCCAGTTTATAGTCTCATACACAATGGGAGACTATAATAATGAGATTGCAAATCTTGAAAAGAGTAATTTCGGACCTTGGAAGTTTAGAACCTCTAACTTCCTCATGAGAAAGGGTCTATGGGGTTGGTTAGTGTTACTAAGCTGAAGCCATACATACATCCACATACACCTACTAAAAATCAGAGGACATCCATTTGTGAGTGGGAAGAAAGGGATAGAAGAGTGATCTTCATACTATTTCAACACATAAGCAACTCCATGATAGTTCATATCCAAGATCTAGATACATCTAAGAAAGTTTAGGAGTTTTTAGAAAGGTTTTACTCTAACTCTAAAAAGGCTAGGGAAATTGAGCTCAAGAATGAGCTCAAAAACCTTAGGAATTCATACAATTAGAGGATTAATGACTTGATAATTAAAGTAAAAGAGATTTCACATGCACTTGGATCAAAGGGATGTGTCATAGATGATGATGACCTAGTTGCCCACACACTTATAGGGCTTAGGAAAGATGATAAATCAAGGCCATTCACAACCTCTATGTATGTAAGGGATTTGTTACTTGATTTTGAGCAACTTACTTCTCTCATGGTCACTAAGGAGCTCAACCATGGATTCAACAATGGTAGCCAAGACCAACTCTAAAATGCCAACAAAGGAGGAAAAAGCAAAAGCAATAGAGGTGGTTCAAGAGGAAGAGGCAGAAGCAACTACCAACAAGGAAACAAAAGCTATCAAGGGATTCAATCAAGCCAAGATGAAGGTCAATCATCAAGAGGAAGAGGAAGAGTTAGAGGAGGAAGATATGGAGGTAGAAGCTTCTCCAATTCAAATGGATGCTTCAGTTGTGGGAAGCAAGGAAACTATGCCAAAGATTGTTGGCAAAAGCAAGGGGGGAACAATTACAAAGGGCAAGGTAACTATGATAACTCAACCAATTTAGAAAATGAGCATGTGTTAGCTATGAAGGATAGTAGTGAAGGTCAATCACAAGATGAGGTATGGTATATAGATAACCACATGTCAAGTAGAGAGAAGTACTTCAACAATCTTCAATAATCCAAGCAAAGAGGCTTTGTGGAGACAACAACCAACATAGAGCATGAGATACAACAAATGGGAGATGTGAAGCTTGGAGGAAACCACAAAGCAAGAGGACTATCTGATGTATTGCATGTTCCTACCATTACAAAGAATTGAATCTCTGTTGGATAGACAATTGCAAGGAGATACCAAGTAAAATTCAACCATAAATTGAAGATTGAAGACCCAAGGAATGGCTATAAGCTGATAGCCTGTTTGTTGTTACCCTTTGGAGTTGTCCTCTCCAATCATTATAGCACAAAGGATCAACTACACATCTTTAAATTGTCAATCCCGGAAGTATGCAAAGACCACAACCCCTTCTAGTTAATGGAATCCAAGAATAAGAGTTAAGATGATTGTTTTTCTGAGAAATTATGAAGAAGGAGAGAAATATCTAGGGTTTTGTTTATCTTGAGTTCTACAACAACATTTTCAATGATCTTTTTGCCTAAAGTGTGCCATTTCCACAGTAGAATACAATTATGAAGTCAAATTTCAAAAATAGTACATGTATCACACAGACGAGACAATCTCGATTTTGTGAAAACTGAGAATTTCCATTTCCAGCTTTGTTCTTTTGCACTTTCTTACTCAATACACTGAGAATCACCTCTCTTCATACATCTTACTCAGAAATACACAACTGAAAATCACACAAAGAATAGACTCAATAAATCAAAAGAAAGAGCATGAAAGGGGAAAACATGATTTTTTGCAGGAGAGCTCTTCACATTACTTTGGATAGCAAAAATAATACAACCAACCCTCTCAAAATAGAGGAAATTATCTTTTATACTTTTCAAGTGTCCCTTTTCACACTTGAATTTTGGTCCTTTTCCCTTCTAATCTAAAAACATGCTATCAAAGAGCTTCCAAAATTTCTAAGAAAAATACATATGATCCTAATTTACATGAGGAAGACTCTTCCTCAATTTTACATCACTTGTATAAATATTTCTACAAATTCTTGACATTTTACAAATAATTTCCCTTAAAAAAAATGCTTCTTCTAACATAGCCAAAGGAAAGAAGGATGTTCATTCTTGACATTAGCAAAGGGCAAAGAAAAAAGACAATGTTCATCACCTATGGAGACGAGAAGATTACAGACTTGGATTTGTGGCACAAAAGGTGTGGTCACATCAACATTCAAAGCTTGAAAGACATGGAGAAGAGGCAATTGTTAAGAGGTTTACCACATTTTTTATTACAAATGTTGCATGAGATGTGTTGATCTTGTCAACTAGGCAAGTCTTGTAGGCAACCCTTCACAAAGAGTGGATATGTAGCACATGGTGTGTTAGACCTTATTCACATAGATGTGTGGGTGCCAACCAAAGAGCCCTCTCTTGTAGGTACATGTACTTTGTAACCTTCATTGATGACTACTCAAGAAAAGTATGGTTGTACTTTGTAACTTTCATTGATGACTACTCAAGAAAAGTATAGTTGTATTGTATAAAGAAAAAATCAGATGTGTTTGATGTGCTCAAAAGAATCAGGACACAGGTGATTGGTACTTTGTAACCTTAATTGATGAGTAAAGTTTGTAGTATTACTTTGCAGAATAAAGTAGGTTCGGGGAACTAGGATTACCAAAGATTTTTCTAGTGCATTTCTATTCCCTTATTGTATACATCTTAACATTCAATACAACTTACTATAGACAAACAAATGACACAGTGTTGATAATAGAACAAATATATGGCACCAACGTATGTCTGTATATTAATGAAAAAAATACAATTTCTTTGTGTACACGATTTGGACTAAACTACTGTCTTCTCTTTTTGCCTAAGGAGATTTTTGCTGGTCATATGAATAAGAAGCTTCTATTACATGGTATGTCTATTGAGTTCTCTGGAAGTTCAATCGGCCTATTTTACAAAATGTATAAATTTTGATTTATAAAATTAGTTGTATTGGTGGTAGCCTAATAGATGGGTGGATATGTGCTCTCTCATCTCTATGTTGGCTTTGGTAGTTAGTTAGATTATCTTGCAAGATAGTTTTCTTATAGGTTATGTTGGTTATAGAACATTGGTATTTAGAGCTAGAGTTTTTTAAGCCTTATTTTCACTAGTAGGAGGTATTCAAGCCATTTGAGCTCACTCATGCTCACCTTATTTCATGTGTCCACATCTTGATAAAAGGCAGGTTTGATTTATAGGTTAGCATGACCGCTCTTGAGTTTGTGAACTTATAGGTTAGCCTCTGGTTTGTCTATCACATCTTTCTTCAAGTGTTCTTGTATATGCAGCTTCATATGCAGTGAGTCTGGATTTTGTGACTACTGATAAATTCCCAAAGATTTTTGACTCTCTTTCAAAAAATCCATAGTCAAAGGCATCCTCAAAAATTTGAAGATAATGGCTACCCAAAAATACTGTTCTACTGTAATATGCCATTAAGAAAATCCTGTCTAGAGTTTCACTTAGATCAAAGAGTAAAGCATCGTTCGGTGAATTGAATCCAATGTAATTGAGAGCCCTGACATCTGTATCTGTGAATGTTTCTATACATGCCACTATGAGTCGCATTACTCTGATTAATAAAATGCAAGCTGGATCATTTACATTTTTGTATGTAGATATAAGAGACTCTACTATATCAATCATATACTTCTTAATTGGCCATGTTCCTACTTTTGGTCCTGCTATTTTTGGAAAATTCAGCCATTTTGCTGAGATTTGTCCTGCATTTCTTCTTTCCCAAAATACTGATCATTCTCTTCTCCTTGCTACTAGACAATAGGCTGGATTTATCTTTAGCTGCAAAAGTGCCTCTTTCTAGATTTTCCTGCACTCCTTGTTGGCACCTAACCACCTGTTCCTCCATTTAGGATTAGCCTTTTCAAACAATTCCTTAGTGACATTAATATCCTCTTCATATTCCAAATATCTGTTTGATGGTAGTCCTACCCTTGCAATCTGGTAATTTTTAATACTTTCCATAATCATACAAAATGGTATACCTAGACCATCTACTGCCCAATGGTGTTGGTCTAGGTTTAGTCCTTTATTGAGAGCAAAATTCACAATCTGTTCTTCATATTCATTACACATCTTTCTGCGAAATTCCATTCTTCATTCCCTATCTGTTAGAAGATTTTGAACAAATTCATCTGAATATTGTTCAACAACTTTGTCTTCTGGTTCATCAAAATTTTGAATTCTATTATCTTCAGCTCCTTCATGTTCCTCTGCTTATGTAGTCACCACCTGTTCTTCAACCTGTTTTTGTGAATCTTCCAAGTTTTTCTATAGCTTATCCACCATCAACATTAATTCCTGATTTTGGGATATCAACATCTCTTTCTCTAACTTCCATTCTCTCCTTTCTTTTTCCCTATCCATATGTAATTTACTCCTTTCTTCTGCTATATCCAAATGTAATTTGTTGTATCCTCTTATTGCACTGGCAGCATGCACACTAGCTTGCTTTTCCAATTCTGTAGCTTCCACTTCTTCCAGATATTGTGTTTTTCCAGTTTTTAATATTATTCCTTCCTCCTGGTCTTCCTCTGTTTTTGACACCTTTATTATTTGTATTCCTATGCGAAAGATATCATATCCTTCTTCATTTTGAAAATTCACTCCCACATATTCATCATTGGCCAAATCCATTGTGGTCAAAATCTGATTCCAACCATAAGGCTCAAATTCTTCATCTTTAAATTTCTGTGGTATGTAGCTTTCATCTTGTGATTTCCTTTCTCCTAGACAATCTCCTTTTTTTAACATGCTTTTTTTATTTGTGAGATTCCTTATCACATTACATTTCCAAATTGATGGTTCCGTCTCATTTTGATCTTCACTCCCCGATTCTTCACTTAATTCCTGATTTTGATGTACTTTGAACCATTCTTGAGGGAACATATCACAATATTGACCATTTCGTAAATTTACTCTAGTTATCCTTCCTTTACTTTGAAGATATAGGCAATCATTACCCCAATCTTGCACAATTTGCATTTGTCTCATAAATGGTCTTCCTAGGATAGTTTCATATGAAGTGGATTGTGGGAATTCAACTATGGCAAAAGTATGCTCTATCTCTATTCCACATATTTCCACAATCACCTTTTCCCATATTCCTAGGGGTTTTTCTATGTGTCCATCTGCAAGTTGTAATCTCATTTTAGTGGGTATTAACTCATTTTTCACCATTTCTCCCAGGTTTGTTTAGTCATGATAGCCACTCCTGATCCACTGTCTAATATGGCCTTAGCATGATTATTACCAAATTGTATTTTCAAGGTTGAGTTCCCTTCTTCTCCTTCACATTATCCTCCTATTTTATCAATAGGTATGTACAACAATTCTTCCAATTCTTGTTGCTGAGAATCTAGGTTCTTTGACTTTGTTTCCCAATTTTTTATATTGTGTTGTAAGTGAGGATTTTGTTTTACTATCTCTTCCATTGTGGTGTGGTATAAAATTGTACAGTGTTTGTCTAGATTGATTTGGAAGGTTATTTGTGAAATATCTTCCTGATCAAGATGTTTCTTAGTTTTTGTTGCATTTTATCCTTTAACTATTGTTTGATGATTGTCTAGTTCCCCCATTTCGAGTTGTGCTTCCTGTATGATTTGTTTACATCTTTGCATTCTTTCATCCTCTAAATCTGGCATAGGATATGCCATCACATGATCTGTAGGATTTGGTCCATCTTGTATTCTTCCTTTGTATGCTTTTATCAGAGTCTTTAGACTTTGTGAATTTCTTTCCTCCTCCTGAGTCTGTGTATTTTGTGGTTGACTAATGTTTGAATGTTCCATAGTCTCTTCTTCCAAATTTTTACCCATTCTCATCTTTCTTTCCCATCTTCCTTTTTTTCTGTTTTTCTTTTCTTTTGGAAATGGAATTTTCTTATGTTCCTGTGTGTGTGTCTCCTTTGTTGTTTCTTGTTGTTTAGCTTGTGCTCTTGTTATAGCATTTACAGTTACTTGATTATGGTCACTCAATTCTTCTTGCTCCATTATGTTAACTGCCTTTAATGGTATGTTACTAGATGTGTTCTGTTGTTTTTGAGGGTTTCTTGGGCAATCCTTTATTAAGTGTTCCCTGCCACAATCCTTGCAATAAGCTCCTTCTATTCTTAGTGTAAGAGGTTGTGAGCAGTCTATAATGAAATGTTCCCTCCCGCATCTATAACAAGTTATCTTTTGACTTCCTTTGAATTGGGTTTTCTGGTTAGACATGTAATTATTGGTTATGTACATGAATGTGGTTGTGTCCATTTCAATTCTCCCATTTCCCAAGTCAAAGGCTTGCAGTTCTGGTTCTCTCTGTTCATATCCTTCCGAATCTTCCTGATATCCTTCATTCCAATGATAATCCTTTCTGTAAGATGATCTGAGTCTTGAGCTTTCTTCTTCTATTGGTGCGTATTTTACTGGTACTACATTTTTTGGTAATGGTGATTGTTGTCCAAGTACAGGACTTGGTTGCTCCACAAATCCAGATTCTCTTTGTAAGTTGTGTTGGTTTACATAATCTTTTTCTTTAATGGGTTGTTTATTGTAGAAGCATTCTTCTCTGGTATGGTTTGTCCATTTTCTTTCTAAGGTACAGTATTTGAGTGTTTTTCTATCTTGCAAATGTTGTGGTTTGTGATAAGGACATTGTTGAACCAAATGATTTTCTCCACAATTATAGCATTTCTTATTGGTTGCTATCCTGGATCGTGTTTGTCATGATCTTGTGAATAGAATCGTCTTTTTCATGATCTTGTGAATATTCCAAATTTTCCACAATTTTGTGAATAGAATCGTGTTTCTCAAAATCTTGTGAAGAGAAGCGTGTTTTCACAATTTTGTGAAAGAGAATCGTGTTTTTCACGATTCTGTGAAGAGAATCGTGTTTTTCACTATCCTCTGAAGGAAATCGTGTTTTTCACGATCCTGTGAAGGAAATCGTGTTTTCCATGATCCTCTGAAAGAAATTGTGATTTTCACAATCCTATGAAGGAAATCGTGTTTTCCACGATCCTCTGAAGGAAATCGTGTTTTCCACGATCCTATGAAGGAAATCGTGATTTCCACAATCCTGTGAAGGAAATCATGTTTTCCATGATCCTGTAAAGGAAATCATGTTTTCCACGATCCTCTGAAGGAAATCATGATTTCCACGATCTTCTAAAGGAAATCGTGATTTTCACGATCCTATGAAGGAAATCGTGATTTTCACGATCCTATGAAGGAAATCGTGTTTTTTCACGATCCTGTTCCCAAACAATCGTGATTGCTCACAATCGTTAAAAACATGATTTTCTTATGAGAATCGTATTTTGGGAATCGCAATGTTGTGCTTGATTATGGAATCAAGATTTTGTTTTTGATTACAAAATCGCGATTGTGTCCAACTTTTTGTAAATTTTTGGTTTTCTTTTTCCTGATTTCTTCTTACTCTAATGGAAGCGCCTTAGCAAAAACATAACATGCAATAAAGAAGTTTAGACAAAATAATGATTTTTTCTACCAAAATATTCAAAAAACTGAAAGTTGTGATTCTGTGTTTTCCACTTGTTTATGTATTTTTGAGTTTTTTCCAATACTTCTAACTTGAAAATGTGTAAAAACTTTATGTTAAGAGGATTATCTTGTAGCTTGATCCACCCCTGTTCAAAAACTTTGTGATTGCCGGAAATCGCGCTTCTATCAATGCTCTCTCCACTCACTCCCTCACTCAATGGCTATTTTTATGAGATTTCAGGCTTTTATAGACTTCAGACAATCACGATTGTGAGTGATTTTCACAATTTTGAGTTCCTATTTCTTGTTCCTTGTTCTTTTATGATTTTTTTTGTGGTTTTGTTTCAAAAATCTTGCCCCTTCCAACAAAAGTTTGCCCTCTTTATTCTACTGATGAAAATCGCGATTCAATGCCCAATTCTCCAATCTGGTCACTTGATGCTCATTTCTTACTGAAATTTTGAAATTTTGATTTCCTTTACTCATGCAACTTATGAAATCTTTAAAAATCACTTACCTCAGTACCCAATAGTGCAACTAAGTCAAATTCTTTATCTTATTGAAAATCACGGTTTTGTGATGAGAATCGTGTTTTTCTCTGAACTTCCTGTTTTTGCACTTTTTGACTTTTCTTTCCACTTGGTCTTCTCCACTGTTCTTTATCAACTCCAAATCAATTATCACCTGCAATTTTACATCACCAAACTCATTCAAAGAGATTTTAAAATTTTGAAAGAATTTAGACAACAACTTTTACTCTAAATATATTTTTTTAATTAATTTTTTTCAGTTTCTGGATTTTTCTTTCACTATTCCCCTTCCCCTTTTCAACAAAAATCCTCGCGCAAAATTTCCTAAGAAAAAGAAATTTGTTTGGATTTTTAATAGATTTTATGAATTTTTTAGTATTTTAATCCTAAATCAAGGAAAACACTTCACTTAGGGTTTTCTTGTTTCAAGATCCATTGATCTTTTGTTTCATTATTGGTTATATTCTTTTATGCTTGCAATCTAGTCAGTTTGAAAGTAGAGCTTTTTAAGAAAACAAGCGCTTAAAAAGTACAAGTATCAATTCATGTAAAGATAAACTCAAATACCTTTTTTTTTCAAGAGCCAAATAAAAATTTTCAAGATTATTATCCTTCCTTGAATAATAAATGGATCAATCAATCTGCGCATAGCTACTTTACTTGACTTTCCTCATTGCAATCATGTCATCTTTTCCAAGATTAACAAGTTTGCTTGGTACTTAGTCAAAAAGCACTCTACATATGCAAAGATAGTCACATTTTACCTTCCCTTTAACAATCTTGATTCAATTTTTTCCACACACCTGCACTTTACTCCTAAAAGGTATGAGCAACTATCAATTTGCAAGAATTTCACAACTTCTTTATCCCAAAAGGTTAACTCATGCTTCCTTTTCCCAAAAGACAAGCAAGGAAACCTACCTTTTCAGTTTTTCTTTCTTGATTATAGAGTAGTACCTTTTCAATGTGTTCAAATACCATCAACAATGGAAGATCCAGCAAGGTCCAAGACTTCAATGAAGCTTTTGGTTTGTTCTCCGGCAACGGCGCCAAAAAATGTTTGTTGTTACCCTTTGGAGTTGTCCTCTCCAATCATTATAGCACAAAGGATCAACTACACATCTTTAAATTGTCGATCCGGGAAGTATGCAAAGACCACAACCCCTTGTAGTTAATGGAATCCAAGAATAAGAGTTAAGATGACTGTTTTTCTGAGAAATTATGAAGAAGGAGAGAAATATCTAGGATTTTGTTTATCTTGAGTTCTACAATAGGGTTTTCAATGATCTTTCTGCCTAAAGTGTGCCATTTCCATAGTAGAATACAATTATGAAGTCAAATTTCAAAAATAGTACCTGTATCACATAGATGAGACAATCAAGATTTTGTGAAAACTGAGAATTTCCATTTCTAGCTTTGGTCTTCTGCACTTCTTACTCAATACACTGAGAATCACCTCTCTTCATACATGTTACTCAGAAATACACAACTGAAGCTTACAAATTCCATGGATCACACAAAGAATAGACTCAACAAATCAAAAGAAAGAGCATGAAAGGGGAAAACATGATTTTCTGCAGGAGAGCTCTTCACATTACTTTGGATAGCAAAAATAATACAACCAACCCTCTCAAAATAGAGGAAATGATCTTTTATAATTTTTCAAGTGTCCCTTTTCACACTTGAATTTTGGTCCTTTTCCCTTCTAATCTAAAAATATGCTATCAAAGAGCTTCCAAAATTTCTAAGAAAAATACATATGATCCTAATTTACATGATGAAGACTCTTCCTCAATTTTACATCATTTGTATAAATATTTCTACAAATTTTTAACATTTTACAAATAATTTCCCTTTAAAAAAAGTGCTTCTTCTAACATAGCCAAAGGAAAGAAGGATGTTCATTCTTGACATTAGCAAAGGGCAAAGAAAAAAGACAATGTTCATCACCTATGGAGACAAGAAGATTACAGACTTGGATTTGTGGCACAAAAGGTGTGGTCACATCAACATTCAAAGCTTGAAAGACATGGAGAAGAGGCAATTGTTAAGAGGTTTACCACATTTTTCATTACAAATGTTGCATGAGATGTGTTGATCTTGTCAACTAGGCAAGTCTTGTAGGCAACCCTTCACAAAGAGTGGATATGTAGCACATGGTGTGTTAGACCTTGTTCACATAGATGTGTGGGCGCCAACCAAAGAGCCCTCTCTTGTAGGTACATGTACTTTGTAACCTTCATTGATGTCTACTCAAGAAAAGTATGGTTGTACTTTGTAACTTTCATTGATGACTACTCAAGAAAAGTATAGTTGTATTGTATAAAGAAAAAATCAGATGTGTTTGATGTGATCAAAATATTCAGGACACAGGTAATTGGTACTTTGTAACCTTAAATGATGAGTAAAGTTTGTAATATTACTTTGCAGAATAAAGTAGGTTCGGGGAACTAGGATTACCAAAGATTTTTCTAGTGCATTTCTATTCCCTTATTGTATACATCTTAACATTCAATACAACTTACTATAGACAAACAAATGACACAGTGTTGATAATAGAACAAATATATGGCACCAAAGTATGTTTGTATATTAATGAAAAAAATACAATCTCTTTGTGTACACGATTTGGACTAAACTAATGTCTTCTCTTTTTGCCTAAGGAGATTTTCACTGGTCATATAAATAAGAAGCTTCTATAATCGGCCTATTTTACAAAATGTATAAATTTGGATTTACAAAATTAGTTGTATTGGTGGTAGCCTAATAGATGGGTGGATATGTGCTCTCTCATCTCTATGTTGGCTTTGGTAGTTAGTTAGATTATCTTGCAAGATAGTTTTCTTATAGGTTATGTTGGTTAAGAAACATTGGTATTCAGAGCTAGAGTTGTTTAAGTCTTATTTTCACTAGTAGGAGGTGTTCAAGCCATTTGAGCTCACTCATGCTCACCTTATTTCATGTGTCCACATCTTGATAAAAGGTAGGTTTGATTTATAGGTTAGCATGACCTCTCCTGAGTTCGTGAACTTGTGGCCAATTGTGAAAAACTCTCAATAGGGGGCAAGTGAAACCATGAAGAGATTGAACCAATCCACATGCATCCACACAATTGGCCATGCACCATTGACATGTGAAATCTAAGAAGAGAGCATCTGACGGGTTGCATATCTCCCTCTTTTCACTTGATGAAACAAAATTATACTAGCTTCATCCTTTATAGAGTATTTTGTCCAAGTTTAGACTTGCTTACTAGATTTATAAGCTCCCATTTACTTATTCCATGATTTTGGAAAGCTTAAGAGCACTCAATAGTCCACTTGCGTTTCAAGTGTACTTCATGGTAGATGGATACTTCCAAGCTAAATATATGAATTAAGAAAGAAGATTAAGGAGGATTGGAAGCTTGAAGACAAGGAGTGGCCCCTTCATTCTCAACTTCAAGAAGACATAACCTTCAAAGCTAAGTACCTTTTCTTTTATTTGTCTATCTTTGAGTTTTTTTATGCATTTGATACATCATGTGATGGAAAAAATGCATGCTTAATATTTTATGGAGTACTTTCATTATGATGGATTTGAGGAACCATCCATTTAAGCTAAAGTACATTTCTTTTCTTTTTGCGATGTCAGATAAGGGGAGTCACAATGGGATGAGCACGGGTTGGATTAGGCCCTTGGGATGTCATCCTGTTCAGCAAGCAACATTTGCATGCTAGGCACCTTCCTAGGGATAGTCGAAAGAGCCCCACCTATGCTTTAGGGGGAGTACCAAATATTGTGGATGTGTAAGATGTTGTGGATGAAATCAGTTGGAGGGATTGGGGTGGAGACTAGTTCAGGCAAGAAAAGATCATAAATAAAGGATGTCATAGTGCTAACTATAATAATGGATGTGAAAGATGAAGTGGAAATCTCAACAATCATGTATTCATCAATGTTGCCATCCATGGCTAGTGTACAATGTATGGGGATATATTCATAAGCCTAAGATCTTCACTTTTTTACTTCTTTACTTTATATCTTTGGCTTTCTCAAAAAAAGTATTAGAAAAAAAACTTTAGTACATTTGAGGTTCATAAAAAACACACTCTGAAAAAGAATTACCCCTATAGTTTAATTATTTTTCTCTTAATTTTCATTTGATTTGATTTTTCTTTTTAGTTTCTCTTTTTATTTCTTTTTCTAAAATTTACTTTAAATGTTTTTAATTATTTTATTTACACTTCTTTTTCCTATTTTTATTTTTCTAATTACTTCACACCCTATTTTTCTATTTCTTTTTATTATTTACTTTTTACTTTATAATTAATTCCTAATTATTTTTATTTACACTTATTTTTCTTTTTAATTAACTTAATTTTAATTTTAATTATTTATTTATTTTTATATTTAATTCCTAAATTTGTTTTTATTTTCATTTAACTAGCTATTAATTATATAATTTAAATTGAATTTTTTGGTTTATTTTCTTGTGCTTTACTAATTTTTTAATTAATAAAACTATATATATAATTTCAAACAATGAAATAGGAAAATCAAATAATCCTTTCATTTCCTCTCGCTCTCTCTCTCTCTCTCTCACACACACACACATCTTTGCCAATTTTGCACAACAAACTTCCTCTTTGCCTCTCTCTCTCCCTCTCTTGAATCTTCCTTAGTGCTGCATGAGCTTTTGTTTCCTTTATCACTCTCTCTCTCTCGCTCTCTCTCTCTCTCTCTCTTTCTCTCTCTCCTTCGAATCTCAAAAATGATCTACCTATCTCCATGTAGTGGTTAGCATCTATCTAGAACATTCTCTCTCTAGAAATTATAGCAACATTGTCAAATTACTCGGATGCCCTCTCTCTCTCTCTTTGTTGGAAGATTTCTTGAAACACTAAAGTAAAAGTATCCTCTACTCCACCACTTACTCCAAATTTAGGAGATTGCAAGCATCCACTATCCATTGTTCTCAAACATTATAGATGTAGATCTTGACGTGTATTCATCTTGGTTAGTTACAATAACTACAGTGTAGAATTCAACACTACAAAGAATTTCTAGTGAGCTAGCCTCACATGAAAATGAATTTGATACAGTCAATAATGTTTTCCTAACAAGTCCTCGAAGGCCAACTAAAAGACATTCGTTTTTGGGTGCCTCAATAACATCACTGAAAGAGACGAGTGACTCTATATTAACATGAGATGAATGGGGCTATGAAGCGCTTCTCAATATGAGTCATCAGAAGCATAAGTACCACTATTAAGTGAAGTGGCATTTCTGCCATCAATTTTCAAGGATAGAGAAGGTGAGTCCTCCTACAAGATATATGCAACCTCTCTAGCCTTCTTCTCTATAATATTATTTCATTAGTGAAGAAAGATTGATCTTTGTCATTGGTAGTTTTCTTTTGGTAGTCCTTAGTGATATCCAAGAAGCCCTTTTCATCCAAGGGCAGGTCTTTCTTATAGATCTTTGAAACAACAAGAAGGAATTCGATATTTCACATGCTTATATTTCCTAAATGAATTGCAACTACATGCACAACATCAAAAATCTCATTTTTCATCGTTGAGCTCCTAAAAAAAAGCTCACCCCCCAACAGAAGCCTTAGCAATGGTAGGATTTAGTGTCATAGCCCTACCAAGTGCAACCACTTCCAAATCAGTCATTCTTGGTATTGCTCCCAACATTTCAGCCTGATGCAAGACTCAGTGAACTATGCCCTCAAATTCAATTATGCCTAAGTACTTGTCCCTCCAACTAGCATCTTCTAGTGCATCAACATCACACACTCAATCACTTCTCCATCCTCTGTTGGTAGAAACAAGGAAACATGTCTAATCTCATCTTCATTTCCTACCTCCAATTTCTCTATTTGGGCTCTTGATGTACTAGCATTTGTGTTTGATAAATTTTTAGTTTCTTCATCCTTCCCTTCCCCAAGTTTACAGGTTGAGGAAGACCAGTCCTAAAGTCACAAATTTTCTTCTCTATATCAGCAGCGAATTGATGCTCTTTCGCTTGCTTCAACTCCTTGCATGCATAGGAATAGTGTTCCTAGACATGGCACCACACACACCTTCTTCTTGGAGTCCACCCAAATCCCCTAGTTCCTCCTCTATCATAAGGTGTAGTATTTCTCTGGTACATGGGCTGAACTCGAGCTACAAGATTTTGCTGAGCAATGGAATGCACTTGAGGTGCATCTTGAGGCATCATGTTATCATGTATCCTTTATGTATATTTGGCATATGCATGAAATTTTTTTTGTAATGGATCTACATGAATAGTGCTAGACTCAGTAAGAATGGTGTCTTAAAAACCCATGGAGTAAACTTTGTTATATTGGCTAGCCATCTCTTCAAACAGGGTGCTTCCATCATCATAACATTCTTGATTTGCTTTCTAAGATTCTCTAATTGTAACTCCAATGGTTTCTGAGATGTGGATGCAAAATTAGTTGTAGTTAATTCTGTAGACACATTTGACCCATCGGAACATGTGTCTCCCTTGGATGCATCAAAAGAGTTATCTTCATGACTTAAAATCTTGAGAAATAGAATCATAAGATCTGGCTTCAAAGAATCTGGATCAGCCTATGGAAGCTGAGAAAACTTTGTGTGGAAACAATGCAAATATTGAAAGAACTTGAAAAAAAAATTGGATTTTTGATATGATGCCGAGGTTTTAGGTTTCTGTAGTGAATAAAATCTTTAGATTTATTTTGGAAAAAACCTGAATAAGAATGATTCTAAAAGTGTGTGAAGTTCTCTTCTAATGATTCTAAAAGTGTGTGAAGTTCTCTTCTAACTCTTGGAGATGTGGGTGGTGGATCAAGGCTCTTCTATCTTTGCGAAACTGCTTCGTTTCACATCGGATTCAGCTTTTCAGAGAGGAGGGGTTGCGATGGGATGAGGATGGGTTAGATCAGGCCCTTGGGATGTCATCCTATCTAGTGGGTATCATTTGCATGCTAGGTGCCTTCTTAGGGATAGTCAAATGAGCCTCACCTGCACCTCATGGGGAGTAGCAAAGGACATGGATGTGGGAGTAAGACATTATGGATGAAATTGGTCAGAGGGATTGGGGTGGAGACTGGTTTGGGCAAGCAAAATCATAAATAAGGATGTCCTAATACTAACTATAACACTGGATGCAAACGATGAAGTGGAAACATCAACAATCATGTACTCATCAATGGTAGATACAATGTTGCCATCCATGACCACTGTACAATGTATGGGGATAGATTCATAAGTCTAATACAAGATACATAGTAAATACAAAGTAGGATCTTTAGGCAAGAAAAGATACTCGACTGAATAGCTTTGGATACACTATTCTGGGCTAGAAGAGTGAATTTTTCTTCTCTGCTATAGGGCAGAAAAGATCTTCACTTTTGGACTTCTTTACTTTAAATATTTGGTTCTCAAAAAAAAATTATTGGAGAAAAAAAATTTAGTACATTTGAAGTTCATAAAAAATGTTAGTATATGATCAATGTCTAACCCTCATGATTGTATGCACATTTTTTAAGGCCCCCATTATGAGAAGAAGCCAAGCATGCATTACCCTATTGATGGGAATCCCAACTTGCATGTTGGATGGTCATATTGGACCATGTAAGATATTTTAAGGAAAGGGAGTTACCAGGGTCCCCAATTGTGGGGTCCGACGTAGCGGTGAGCAGCCCCGACTGGGGGGTCTGGGGGTAGCACCCCCGGCGTGATGGTAAAGAGAATATTCCATGGAATATTCCCTATCAGAGTGAGAAATCATTTATATTTGTTAGGTCGGTTCAACCGGCCTAAGGCATATATGGCAATTACGCGGGTAGTAGCCACCCATGTTCTACCACCCATGTATAGCCATCCACGGAAGGCCACCCATGATCCTATATAAACATGACTTCTACACTACCTGAGACATTGAATTGTACCAGCATACCTCTACTTTGTATCTCCCTATCTAGATTTGTCTAGATCACCATTTAAGATCTACCTTGAGAGTGCACAGGTGGACAATGCCATCATCTTTGTACTTGCTATTAGTAGAAAACTGTTGAGATTCTCCTATATCTGTTATCTTCTCTGCTACTGCTCCTGTGTTATATTAGGTAACTATTGTCTTACATGGTATCAGAGCCATAAGGTTTGAATAGCTTGAGAAGTATCACTATTTTAGCCTACTAGAAAACTAGAATATTAGTAGATTATTTGAGTGATTACATGATGGCTTCATCGTCGAACACTAGTCTTGGTGCTTCAACTAATGTTAATGCTACACCTATTCGAATTCACCCACCTGCATTCACTGGAAGGAAGCTAGATGGAACAAGCTATACACTCTAGAAGTTCAAAATTTCTACAATTTTGGACTCCTATGAATTACGACACTATCATGGGACTGATGGGGTCGGATCCAAAGCCTATACCAGTTGAAGATCCAACAAATTCAAGATTGATGATTTAGCCACATCGAGATCTTCTACGAGCTTGGAAGAGGTGAAATGTTGATGCATTATATACAATTGTCACTAGTGTAAGTGATTCTATGCTTACTTTAGTTCAACATACTACTAAAGCACATGAGGCTTGGGGCATATCGGCTCGACAATATGAGACCAAGAACCACACTAGGATACATAATTTAAGCAATTAGTTGGCAAATGAAAAGCATTTTGATTATGAAAAGGCTGAAGAATTTATCAAACGGATAAAACATCTTCAAGATCAATTGGCTATAGTTGGTGTTGTTATAACACTAGAAGAGCTGGCTCAAAGATGTGTACGTGTTCTTCCAACAAAGTATGATGGATTAGTAACAACCCTTAACACTCAGGTAAGACCAACTCCCGTTACATTTGAAGAGTTTTGTGCTATGATTTTAGAAGAGGATATGTGGTTGAAGAATCGGCAAAGTACAAGTGATGTTGCATTCTCAGCAAATGCAAAAGGTAAAGGCTCTTTTGATGGATCAAAGAAGAAGCCAAAGAAGAAAAATTTCACAGGAAGTTGCTTCTATTGTGGAAAGAAAGGCCATGCCATCAAGGATTGCAGAAAGAAGCAAGCTGATGAACGAAATGGGACTGTAAAATCATCGTGGAAGAACAAAGGGTCTACAAACAACATAGATCTGGAACTATGGCTAGCTATTGAAGAGGTATGCTCATCTGCTCAAGCTCGTGTTGATGAACCATGGATTTTAGATAGTGGAGCTTCTTGCCATATGACCAGTAAAAAGGATTGGTATAGTTCCCTAGTGCCTTTGTGGGAATCAATCAATGTAGTGGTGGGAAATGAATCCAAGTGTCTAGCGGAAGGAACTGGAACCATCTGTTTTATCACTTCTCGAGGTATTGAGAAAAAATTATCCGATGTTCTCTATGTACCTACACTTAAAAGAAATTTTTTGTTAGTTTCTACAATAACAGATCGTGCACTCAAAGTTCAGTTCAATAAGAGTGGTGCAGAAATCATCTTGAGCCTTTAACATACAATGAGCCATTTCAACTACTGTCCTGTTCCTACACTCAACAACATCATTTTGTTGAGGTGTATGAGCTTTGATAAGTTTCCTTTTCACACCATGCTCCTTACAATAATTATTGAATTTTGTTGACAAGAATGCACCTCCTCTATTTGTTCTGAATTTCTTCAGTTTCCTTCCTAATTCATTCCACATACTTATGCCATGTTTTGAAGTTTTCAAAAGCATCAGCCTTCTCTTGAATGAAATAAACCCACATCTTTCTACTATAATCCTTGACTAACAGCAAAAAGAAGAAAGATCCTCCTAAAGCAGGTGTAAACATTTTACCATAGAGATCAACATGTATCAACTCTAGAGGAGTTTGAGATCGATTGTTGGTCTCTCTTGGAAATGCCTTTCGTTGTTGCTTGCCCATCATACAAGCATCACAAGGTTCTTGCAACTCTGAAAATGCAGGCAAATGAGCAACCATCCTTGTTCTTTGCATCTCCTTCAAAAATGCAAATCCGAGATGCCCAAATCATTGGTGCCATAACCTGCTTACATCTTTATCTTCTGTAGCAGTTATGGCACTTAACTCATACAAGTTATCACGTCTTATGCCTTTACCTACTACATTACCTGAAGAATTTTCATTCTAGGTAAAAGCAATCAATACACCAGTCTACATCCTTAATCAAAGCTACATGAAAGCACTAAAGGGGATGACTCCTCAAGAAGCATATTCTGGTAAAAAGCCTTCAGTTTTGCATTTCAAAATTTTTGGTTGTTCTTGTTATGCACATATTCCTGATTCAACAAGATCAAAGTTAGATTCAAAAAGCAACAAGTGTCTTGCTAGGATATAGTGGAGTCTAAGGCATACATGTTGTGGGATCTTGAGGCAAGGAAGATTTTTGTCAGCCGAGATGTGGTGTTTGATGAACAACCACACTTAGTAGAAGATAAAGGTAAATCTACTTAGTACTATCTCATCAAACAGAGAAATATTTCACCTTGTGCCTATCAAAAGAGAGGTTAAAGTTGAGGAGAAGGAAACATTGAATGGCAAAATTTCCTCAGTAAAAAGCCAACCAGTTGTAGCTGCACAACATAAGCTGGCATAAGACACTACCGAAGTGGGCACAACAGCTCTTTGATGATCACAATCCACATGTAGATGTACCAGAATCATCCTCATATGGATTACGAAGATCAAAGAGAATGGAGAGCAAAGAAGAGCCTTAGAACACATTGTTAACATGGATCTAATGGAAGATATCATGGGCTCGATAAAGGAACCTACCATCATTGAAGAATCCCTTGATGATCCATGTTGGAGAGTGGTAATGCAGTCTGAGTATGATAGTATACTAAAAAATGATACATGGTATCTAGTCGACTTGCCCTAAAGAAGAAGGTAATAGGTACTAAATGGATTTGGAAAGATAGTATAAAGCAGATGGAACATTAGAAAAGTATAAGGCAAGATTAGTTGGACAAGGTTTTTCACAGATCGAAGGATTTGATGTTCAAGAAATGTTTGCACCAACAACACGCATGACAACTATTCAGATGGTACTTGTAGTAGCTGCACAAAAGGCTTGGCCTATTTTTTAGATGGATGTCAAATCTTCATTTTTGAATGGTGACCTCAAGGAGAAGATATATGTATCTCAACCACCAGGTTTTGAGGTGCCCAATTCAAAAAATAAAGTTTACAGGTTGAAGAAAGCTTTGTATGGACTTAAGCAAGATCCACGGGCTTGGTACCAACAGATAGATAATTTTTTCAAAATTATGGGTTTTGAAAGAAGTACTTCTAATGCTAACTTGTATGTAACGAAAAGGGATAGCAAGATAGTTGTTGTCATTGTATATGTGGATGATTTGATCATTATAGGAGATCATTAGGAACTTATCAATCAAACTCTGATCAGCTTGGGAACTGAGTTTGAAATGACAGACTTATGTCTACTCCATTTTTGTCTAGGAATTGAAGTATGGCAAAGGAAGGATGGCATTTCCATCTCACAACAAAAATATGCCAAAGAAATTCTCAAGGCATTTGGAATGATGGACTGCAAACCATCTAGCACACTTATGGAGGTAAATCATAAGCTATCTATCAATGATAACATGCCTGAAGTAGATGCTAAGAAGTATAGGAAGCTCATTGGAAGTCTTATTTTCCTGTGCAACACTGGACCCAACATTTGCTATGCTATTGGAGTGTCAAGCAGGTTTTCCAACAAACCTAAGGAGAGTCACTCGAATGTTGGAATGCGAATTCTAAGGTACATTACAGGAACCTTGGATATTGGTATTTTTTAAACCACAGGTGATACACTTCAAGGACATTGTGATTTAGATTAGGTTGGAGATTGTGATTCTAGAAAATTAGTTTTTGGATATTGTTTCTCACTTGGTTCACAAATATTTTCTTGGGTAATTAGGAAACAACCAACTCTTGCACTCTCCTCCACTGAAGCAGAGTACAAAGCAGCTTGTTTTGCTTCTTGCGAGGCAGTCTAGTTAAGGAGAATTCTTGCACATCTAGGCTTTCCATCAAATATGGTGACTGTAATCAAGTGTGATAATGAAAGTTATATGGCCATTGCAAAGAATCCAATATTTCATGCTCGCACCAAGCATATAGAAGTACAATTCCATTATGTTTGTGAACTAATTGTAGATGAAATTGTGGAGCTAGAATATTGCCCAACAGTGGCAAA
This sequence comes from Ceratopteris richardii, assembly GCA_020310875.1. Classification (NCBI taxonomy): domain Eukaryota; kingdom Viridiplantae; phylum Streptophyta; class Polypodiopsida; order Polypodiales; family Pteridaceae; genus Ceratopteris; species Ceratopteris richardii. The sequence continues at coordinate 2,932,594 of CM035440.1, forward strand.
TTGTGCTGACATATTCACTAAAGCACTTGGAAGAGAGAAACTCAATAGAGATCTTCAACGGACGAGCATAAGACCAAGACCTACTTGATTTATCATTCGATAAACATTGAGGGGGGGTGTTAGTATATGATCAATGTCTACCCTCATGATTGTATGCACATTTTGTAAGGCCCCCATTATGAGGAGACGCCAAGCGTGCATTACCCTATTGATGGGAATCCCAACTTGCATGTTGGATGAAGGTCTTATTGGACCATGTAAGGTATTGTAAGGAAAGGGAGTTACCAGGGTCCCCAATTGTGGGGTTCAGGGCAACGGTGAGAAGCCCTGATTGGGGGGTCCAAGGGGGCTAGGGGCCCCCCCTGATTGTTGGAGAAACACTCACTAATTGGACATATATTTGAAGGTCAAAGCTTTAGAAGAAAACCACATGCCTATGTGAAGGGACAAATTCACAAGTGTATTATACTTGTAAAGTTAGTTCACTTTAGTTCTAGAAGTTTTTTAAAAGTCACGGGAATGAGAAAATCTATATAAGTTAGTTTGTATTAACTGACGCGGCGAGAGAGAAAAAAGAGGGAAGACAATGAGAGAGTGAGTTAGAACTCATTTTGTATGACTCAGTATAGTCGGGCTTCTCTGAGCGAGAAAGCACTTGTAAGCTTCTGAGTTTTCATAGTTATGACAAGAACTAGTTAAAGTTCTGTGTATAAGTCTTCTTCCTCCATCTCCAGTGTTTGTCTTCTGTGTAATGATTTGAAAGGTTGAAGTTTTCGAAGCAAGTCGATGCCTGGCATCGAATGTATGTTGAAAGGTTGAGTTTTATGCGAGAAGTCGATGCCTGGCATCGAATCCTAGCTGATAAGTCCTTATCTTCATATCTGACTTTTATCTACTGATGAAACTTCTTAATATCATGAGGTTTGTGGAGCAACTCGATGCTTGGCATCGAGTTTCAACATAAAGTCGATGCTCGGCATCGACTTCCTACATACAAGTGGTCTTCTTCATGTGTGTGTTCAAGAGGCTATTTCTGGTGCAGAAAAAGAGGCTAAAAAAGCTCAAAATCGATGCTCGGCATCAACTTTGATTGCAATTCGATGCTAGGCATCGAATTTTTATTTTTAGACAGCAAAATTTACTAAAATAGGTAAAATTTCCAGTTTTGGAAGGTCATACATGGTCACCTTGTGAGGGCCATAACTTGAGTTCTAGAGATCGGTTTCATGCATATGATAGCTTGTTGGAAAGCTCTACGCTTCTAGTTTTAGTCTATAAAAGATCTTGGAGAAATAATTTTTGAGCTAAGAGGAATTGGCAAAATACTGAAGGTATGTCATTTCAGTGACTAGAAAAATCTGAAGAAGCAAAGTTCTTAGTTTCGGCTATCATTTCTCAAAGTTTGGAGTGGCAATGAGTTAATGGTGACCATAGAGGTGTTCTAGTGTCACATTAATTCATTTCTTGTGGTGTTTTATACATCAACAAGTGGTATCAAAGCAAAAAGGTCCTAAAGAGCAAAAGGCGGCAGAGGTACGAGAAGTTTTGTAAAGTTTTCCATTAAAGTTTGAAAGGTGAAGCATTTGAAGACACAAGGCATCAAAAGATTACTTTCAAAGTATCCTCATATACAAAGAACTTCAAAAGTTATTATCCTTTATCCTTTAAGCTCATAGGTTGTAGCAGAAGAAAAAGGAGTATGGCAGATCATATCTCCATTGACAAACTCGACAGAGATAATTACCCCGCATGGGTAATGAGAATGGAAGCCTTACTTATGAGTAACGATCTCATGGTATATGTAACATGTGAAGAAGAGAAGCCAATATTTGAAGATGAAAGCCGACCAAAGAAAGAAGAACTAGATGCTTTAAAGCATTGGCAGAAGAAGGATGCAAGTGCAAAGGCATACATTTACAATACAATCTCAGATCATTTGCTACCACACATCAGAGGATTGGAATCATCTGAAGATATATGGAATGCATTGGAGTATCATTTCGAAAGCACCACTAAAGCAAGGAAAGCAAGTCTATGGTCAGAGTTTACAACATTCAAGAAGAAGCCAAGTCAAAGTATTAGTGATTATGTCACTAAGATGAAGGATCTAGCAGATAGTCTTGGATCCATAGATGAAGATGTTGAAGATCACAGATTGATTGCTCAACTACTTGCATGTTTGAGAGGAGATGAAAGGTGGAAACCTTTTGTCTTGTCAACACAACTTTCTTTGAATCATTATGTTCCAAATTTGAACCAGTTGCTTGGTTTGATGCTCACATATGAGCAAGACTTGAAGGGAGATGGAGATAAAGGACAAAGTTCTGCAATGTACATGAAGAACAAGAAGAAAGGAGATAAAGGTAAAGCAAAGGATGAAGAGGAGTCGACTTCTCAAGTTTATTATGCAAGAGGTAAAGGCAGTGGCAGAGGAAGAGCAAGAGGTTTTGGAAGAGGAAGAGGTAATCCGAATAACAACAAAAAGGCTTGCTCGATTTGTGGATTAAGTAATCATTTGGCTCATGACTGTTGGCACAACCAACAAGGATCAAACCAGAATCAAAACAACAATAGCAGAGGTCGAGGTGGAAGATATCAAAGTAATTTTCAAAGAGGTAGACAAAGTCAAAGAGGAGGCTATGGTAGAGGTGGAGGGAGAAGTTGGGGACAGAATCAATCCGACAACACCACCTACTACAACTATGCAAATGACTGAAAGTCATACATCATTGATGATGAATTCAATCAGCACATCAGATAAAGAAGATCTAAAGGTATTTTACATTGACTCTGGATGTTCTAATCATTTGTCAGGAAACATAGAATTGATGTCAGAATTGGAAAAAGGCATTTCTAGTCATATAGTTCAAACAGGTGATAATACAAGACATAGTGTACATTCAGTTGGTAAAGTGAAATGCAAGAGTGGAGCAGATTTGCTAACCAATGTTTTGTATGTTCCTACAATACCTAGAAACTTGATTAGTGTGGGACAGATAGTTGAAAAAGGTTTGCAAGTCAGGTTTACAAATGAAGGAGTATTTGTTAAAGATCCAAAAAATGGATATAATCAGATTGTCTCTAGTAAGAAAGAAGGTAGACTCTTTACTTTAAGAGTACAAGGGAACATTGGTCAAGCTTTGCTCACATTGGTGAAGGAGTGATTACAGAACTTGATCTCTGGCATAAGAGATTAGGTCATTTCAATGAAAGAGGAATTAAAGCTATGGTTGCTAATCAGTCTGTACTAGGATTACCAAATGTGCAAAGTCAACATATGGTTTATAAATGTGAAGCATGTCAAATGGGTAAAGCACACAGGTTACCATTTCAGAAGAAAGGATTCAAACATGATGGATTACTTGAGCTCATTCATACAGATGTATGGGGACCAACAAAAGAAGGATCTATCAATGGCTCAAGGTACTATGTTCTTTTTATTGATGATGCTACAAGATGGATAATATTATATGTTTTGAAGGAAAGATCAGAAGTGTTTGGAGCTTTCAAGCATTTTCATGCATATGCAGAGAGAGTCACAGGTCAAAAGCTTAAGAGACTAAGGTCTGATGGAGGGGGAGAATACTTCTCCCAAGAGTTCAATGATTATCTTTGGAATGTAGGTATTAAGAGGGAAATAACCTGCAGGTATACACCACAACAAAATGGTGTAGCAGAAAGAAGGAACATGACTTTGGTTGAGTTTGCTAGAGCTATGCTAAAGGAGAAGAATTGTCCAAATTATCTTTGGGCTGAGGCTGTAAATATAGCTACATATCTTGAGTATAGATTACCATGTGCAGCTCTAAATGGAACGACTCCATATGAAGCTTGGTGGGGTAAGAAACCAACACTAGATCATTGTAAAGTATTTGGATCAATTTCATATGCTTATGTGCCATCACAGCTTAGGCATAAACTTGAACCAAAGGCAGAAAAATATGTGTTCATTGGTTATGATGAAAAGCAGATGGGTTACAGGTTGTGGAATCCTCTAATAAAACAATTTATTGTTTCTAGAGATGTTACATTTGATGAATAGAAAAGTTGGTATGCAGATCAAAGTCATACAACTGAAGAATTTGAAGAAGAGGTAAGAAGATGTGAGAAAGGAAAATCAATTGTGCAGGTGAATAGAGATGAAGACTATATGCAAGCAAGTACATCCAGAAGTGGATTAACAAGAAGGAATGAAGAAGCTCCTATATTTGATGAAGAGGTGTATCCAGAAACTTATGAAGAATGTGAACCAAGAAGGTCAAGCAGGACTAGAAGACAACCAGAAAGGTATTCTTATGATACTTCTTACATAACTTAGAAGAACTATGCATATATGGTCAAAGATGATCAAGAACCTCAGAACTATGATGAAGCAAAAGGTAAGAAGCAATGGGAAGATGCAATGAAGGAAGAGTTCAATGCACTGGAGGAAAACAAGACATGGGAACTTGTTCCTAAACCAAATGGTAAGAAAGTAATTGGAAATAAATGGGTTTATAAAGTGAAGAAGCTTGCAGATGGAAGTATAGCCAGATACAAAGCTAGACTGGTGGTGAAAGGCTATGCCCAAACCTATGGCATAGATTATGATGAGACATTCAGTCCTGTAGCTAACATGTCAACTATAAGGACAATCATTGCTATTGCAACTTCAAAAGGATGGACCCTAAGTCAACTGGATATAAAGAATGCATTCTTGAATGGATACATATCAGATGAGGTATACATGGAACAACCTCAAGGGTTTATAGATTCCAGGTATCCAAATTTTGTTTGCAGTTGAGAAGAGCATTGTATGGATTGAAGCAAGCTCCAAGAGCATGGAACTATAGACTGGTGAAGTATCTCAATGACCTTGGATATCAAAGTTCAAAAGCAGATCCAAGTCTACTCATCAAAAGAACAGAGGAAGGTACAATCTACATTTGTATTTATGTAGATGACATTATAACCACAGGTACTTCAGATGAAGGAATCAAGGAGGTAAAGAGATTACTTGAAAAAGAATTCAAGATCAGTGATCTAGGAAAGTTATCATACTTTCTTGGTATGGAAGTCACCTATACAGATCATGGCATATTTGTGTCACAAGAAAGGTATCTTCTGAATCTATTGAGGAAGTTTGATATGGAAAATTGCAGAGAAGCTTCAACTCCACTTGAAGTTAATCACAAACTCAGTAAATATGATGGTGCAGAATACAAAGATATGAGGAAGTATCAATCTCTTGTGGGTAGTTTGATTTATGCTACACTAACAAGACCTGATCTTAGTTATGTAGTGGGAGTTTTGTCACAATTCATGCATTGTCCAAAGGACCCACATTGGATTGCAGGTCAAAGAGTTCTTAGATATATCAAAGGAACTATAAAGGAAGGATTATATTATCCTTTTACATCAAATTTGAAGTTGAGAGCCTACAATGACTCAGACTGGACAAGTAATCAAGATGACAGGAGATCAACTCACGGTTACACGATATACATTGGTGATAAGCTTGTAAGTTGGTGTTCAAAGAAACAACATACAGTAGCATTATCATCAACTGAAGCAGAGTACAAAGGACTTGTGGAAGCAGCTAAGGAGGTCATATGGGTGCAGACATTGTTCAAGAGCTTAGGCATTGATCAAGGTACACCTACAATACATGGAGATAATATGAGTTCACTTTATCTTTCAGCAAATCCAGTATTTCATGCAAGAACAAAGCACATAGAGATACATTATCATTTTCTCAGAGAAAAGGTAATGGAGAAGGAGATTGAAGTGGAGTACATTTCTACTAAAGATCAGATAGCAGACATAATGACAAAGAGCTTGGATGGTGTGAAGACCAGCAGATTCAAAAGCATGGAAGGAGTAAAAGAAAAGAAGATGATATGAAGAAACAGGGAATGTCAATTAGTGATTGAGGGGGAGCTGTTGGAGAAACACTCACTAATTGGACATATATTTGAAGGTCAAAGCTTTAAAAGAAAACCACATGCCTATGTGAAGGGACAAATTCATAAGTGTATTATACTTGTAAAGTTAGTTCACTTTAGTTCTAGAAGTTTTTTAAAAGTCACGGGAATGAGAAAACCTATATAAGTTAGTTTGTATTAACTGACGCGACGAGAGAGAGGAAAGAGGGAAGACAATGAGAGAGTGAGTTAGAACTCATTTTGTATGACTCAATATAGTCGGGCTTCTCTGAGCGAGAAAGCACTTGTAAGCTTCTGAGTTTTCATAGTTATGACAAGAACTAGTTAAAGTTCTGTGTATAAGTCTTCTTCCTCCATCTCCAGTGTTTGTCTTCTGTGTAATGATTTGAAAGGTTGAAGTTTTCGAAGCAAGTCGATGCCTGGCATCGAATGTATGTTGAAAGGTTGAGTTTTATGCGAGAAGTCGATGCCTGGCATCGAATCCTAGCTGATAAGTCCTTATCTTCATATCTGACTTTTATCTACTGATGAAACTTCTTAATATCATGAGGTTTGTGGAGCAACTCGATGCCTGGCATCGAGTTTTAGCATAAAGTCGATGCCCGACATCGACTTCCTACATACAAGTGGTCTTCTTCATGTGTGTTCAAGAGGCTATTTCTGGTGTAAAAAAAGAGGCTGAAAAAGCTCAAAGTCGATGCCCGGCATCGACTTTGATTGCAATTTGATTGCAATTCGATGCTAGGCATCGAATTTTTATTTTTAGACAGCAAAATTTACTAAAACAGGTAAAATTTCCAGTTTTGGAAGGTCATATAGGGTCATCTTGTGAGGGCCATAACTTGAGTTCTAGAGATCTGTTTCATGCACATGATAGCTTGTTGGAAAGCTCTACTCTTTTAGTTTCAGCCTACAAAAGAGCTTGGAGAAATAATGTTTGAGCTAAGAGAAATTGGCAAAATACTGAAGGTATGTCATTTCAGTGACTAGAAAAATTTGAAGAGGCAAAGTTCTTGGTTTCGGCTATCATTTCTCAAAGTTTGGAGTGGCAATGAGTTAATGGTGACCATAGAGGTGTTCTAGCGTCAAATTAATGCATTTCTTGTGGTGTTTTATACATCAACACTGATGATGGTAAAGGGAATATTCCATGGAATAGTCCCTATCAAAGTCAAAAATCATTTATATTTGTTAGGTCGGTTCAACCGGCCTAAGCCATGTATGGCAATGCCCCCCACGGTCTACCGCCCATGTATAGCCGTCCATGGAAGGCCACCCACGATCCTATATATACATGACTTCTACACTACTTGAGACATTGAATTGAGCCAGCATACCTCTACCTTGTATCTCCCTATCTAGAGTTGTCTAGATCACCATTTAAGCTCTACCTTGAGAGTGCACGGGTGGACAACGCCATCATCTTTGTACTTGTTGTTAGTAGAAAATTGTTGAGATTCTCTTATATTTGTTATCTTCTCTCCTACTGCTCCTATGTTATATTGTGTAACTATTGTCTTACAAAAAACACTCTCAAAAGAAGAATTACCCCTTTAATTTTATTAATTTTTTCTTAATTCTGATTTGATTTTATTTTTCTTTTTGATTTCTCTTTTTATTTCGTTTTCTATAATTTATGTTTTATTTTTCTAATTCGTTTAATTACACTTCTTTTTCCTATTTTTATTTTTTAATTATTTTATACCCTATTTTTCTATTTCTTTTTATTCTTCGCTTTTTACTTTATAATTAATTCCTGCTTATTTTTATTTATACTTATTTTTTAATTAACTTAATTTTAATTTTATTTATCTTTAATTCCTAAATTTGTTTTTTATTTTTAATTAACTAGCTATTAATTATATAATTTAAATTGAATTTGATCGTTTACTTTCTTTAGCTTTACTAATTGTTTAATTAATAAAACTATATATATATATATATATATATATATATATATATATATATATATATATATATATATATATATATATATATATATATATATATATATATATATATATATATATATATATATATATATATATATATATATATATATATATAATTTCAAACAATAAAATAGATCACTTTCATTCTCTCTCTCTCTGTGTCTCTCATTTTTGTCGATTTTGCACAACAGACTTCCTCTTTGCCTCTCTCTCTCTCTCTCTCTCCTCTTCCTCAATGTTGCGAGCTTTCATTTCCTCTATCACTACCTCTCTCTCTCTCTCTCTCGCCTTTGAATCTCAAAACTGATCTGCCTATCTCTGTGTACCAATTAACATCGATCTAGAGCATTCTCTCTCTTGAAATTGCAACAACAATGCCGAATAACTCTGATGCCTTCTCTCTCTCTCTCTCAGTTTGTTGGAAGATTTCTTGTAACACAAAAGTAAAAGAATTCTCTACCCCACCACTTACTTCGAATTCAGCAAATTGCAAGCATCCACTATCCATTGTTCTCAAACATTAAAAATGCAGATCTTGATAGGTAAATATTCATCTTGGTTAGTTATAGTAATTGGAGTGGAGAATTCAACACTACAAGGACTTTATAATGAGCTACCCTAACAAGAAAATGAAATTGATATAGTCAATAATGGCTTCCTAACATGTCCTTGAAGGCCAACTAAAAACCATTCAATTTTGCATGCCTTAGTAATACCACTAAAAGAGACGTATGAATCTATTTCAACATGAGATGAATGGGGTTATTAAGCGCTCAACAAGGCCAAGGACTTACGCCCTAAGTTGATCAACGTTTCTCTTCTTATTAAACCATGAATGCTAGTAATAAGAACTTGGACTAAAGGAGATCCAAATGCGAAACTAAAGAGTACACAAATGATGAACATCCGCAACAATCAAAGGAGGGTTCAAGATACAATCAAGGTGAGAAAAAGGTTGAAGATATTTAGGTTGTGACCAAGAATTCATCATACCAAAGTTGCAAGCATAAAGTTCAAAGATCCTAGAAAGCTCAAAGAGCTGATCATTAAGGATAATCGTCACACTAATGAGGGAAGAAAATGACATGAAGTGACAAGAGATGATTTAACCATGTCATCTTTTTTACATTCATTTATTACCCCATAAGACTCTCCCCTTTTGACAAGAAGTATGATCCACTCAAAGACTCAAAAGAGAGTTGCCTCAGTAGTGAAGATTTGTAAATCATAAATGCATATGTGGAGAAGAGAAAGAGTAAAGAGATGAAAGATGCTCCAACTAGGACTACTCCAAAATATGCCTTATGAGCAAGGGAAACTTCACGAACATGGTTGACAATGTAACCCCTTAGTTAAGTTATTGACTATAAATTACATAGAACAAAATACAATATACTGTGACACCAAATATTTATGAAAAAATGTCCTTGACGGCCTAACATTGACATGCCAGGAGGACCTGAACCTAGAAAACTAATCTGCATCTTATTGTTCAGCATCAGATAGTGTCTGTACATCACTAGTGAATGATTCTTTGGCTTCTTTAAAAGTGTTATGTATTTTCCAAACCAGGGTCTTTAACAACTTTTGGACTTTGTGTGGGTCCAGCAACACATGAACTTTGACATCTTTTCTTGAAGATGTTGTAGTAGAGACCACAACGGGCTCTGAGCTTCAACCAATTGGACTGCAAACTCTTCCTGTAAGTAGAAATCTTGCTTGAGAACATGCTTTTTGCATTTATGCTATGCTTGTGGTTTCTACAGGGATTGTGTCTTCTAGGCCCCACAAGCATTGCTAGGTTTTGTATTTTGTTCTGATGATGTGTGATGGCTGTAATGATTTGGGAGACTTTTGTAGAGAGCCTAGCATTGGTCTCCTGTAGACTTTCAATAATCTAGTACAATAGGTATTTTTCCCACATAATCTCCTTAAGTTAAAAATTGGCCTCATAGAGAGCGGCTTTTTGAACCATAGTCTCATGCTTGAATTCTTGGATGTGCTAAAGGTGTCTTGTGTTGGCCTCTTGCAAATTGTTGGATTTCTTCTCCACGAGCTCTTTCTCTTCATCACTTCTTGAAAAAATCATTTTAAATATGTGGTCTACTAGGATTCTCGATGCAATTGTTCTGCTAACTGGTAGGAGTCTTCTATTCGAACAACCAAGTCAATCTGGAGTTCCTACATATGGTGCTACAAGCAGTAATTGTCATGCTAAAGGGAGGTACATGATTGATGGAACTGTGCCATCTCGTTCCTAATCAAATCTTGCACATGTACAAGATCTATGGTGAGATGTGCAAAATTAATGAATGCCACATTGGTTTTTAACATCAAAGGAGTATAACTCTTCTTGGAGGGTAGGAAGTGGTGGGAGATCAAGCATGTCAGTGTAACTATCCAAATTTAGGTGTGCTCGGGGGAGGGCACGAGTGACTAGTCAAGGATTTGGGGAGAAGGAGTAACCAGGGGTGAGTAATTGGGAGAGAGAGGTGTAGAAGCTATCAGTGATGAGGAAGGGGTAGGGATGGGATGTGCAGTATTAACAACAAGTTGGGGTTGAGGGGAAGGAAGTGGGGTAGCTACTGCTTTCATCATCGGATCGTCAAGCGGGGAACATTAGTGGAGCCCAAAGGAGAATGGAAGGAATCTTCCAAAGAGGCTGACTGGAGAATAATCTTAGGTGGGGTATGTTGGGATACAATAGCATGGAGGCCTGAAGATGAGGGTATAGATGTCATATTTAGTACAATTTGTTCCATCTTAGAAGAGCTCAAACTGCATACTTGATGTGGCCTTTTGGCACGTCGAAAGATCAAACTGACACTTTCATTGTCTTCGGCAATCGCCGAGTAAAGAGGAGCAAAAATCCTAGGAACAAGTAAAATATGAACAGGAATAGGGAACTTGTTGGGATATTGAACAGAGAGAAGGTAAGGTAAGCAAGTGCAGGTGACATCACTCTATTGCAATTGTTTTACCATCTACACACATTCCGTATGAATGTGGTTAAACAATATTACAAACTAATTGAACGATTGATGGGTAGAGGTGACAATGATAATAAACATTTTTTGAAATACCATAAGGGTGATATTGCAAATTCATCACCACCACCAGGAACTAGAGGATGGTGTTGAGAATATGCGAGTGCATCTCCCTTTTGTATCTTGGAGTCACTCTATTTCCATTCCATTTCCATTTTATATTATATGCTTTGTATTTGGTACCTTGCCATTTGCTTCTACCATTGTATTCATTCTCCTTTGAGGGTATTTATCCCACATGAGATGTACTTTGGAGAGCCCCTCCCAAATCTATATAAGGAGGGCCTCTCCCCCCATTCGTACTTGGTTAGAAGCTTGAGGAGCTTACTCCATGCTCTTGGCAAGCTCAATTCCAATCCATGTGAGTTTACCCATTTCTTGGTCTACTCACTTTGAGTCTCTCACACTCTTTCTTTTGTGAGTACATTCTTCTTTTCATTTTGCTTCCACGCGTGTACTCTCTACATGATATCAGAGCACTAGGTGGAGGTCTTGGTGGCACGTTTGGTGATCATTTTGGTGGTGGTGGTTGTTGGTGCATTTTGCCCAAGCCTACATGCTTGATATGCTTGATATTATCCTCATTTGTAAGTCACATGAGTAGTCATGTGAACACCTCTTGTAAAAGAGTACATTTTATCTCTTGTAAATGGAAAAAGAAAAAAGGAAAAGGATGGCTTACCTCATCCATGATGTAAAAGCAAATTCGTGGCTCCAACTACCAAAATCAAGAATTTTTGAGCTGAGGGAATCTCTCCTAACTTTGGGGATCACTTTTAGGTGGAGCCATTCGAATTCGAATTCAAAACTCCCTCCAAGAATAGCTATAAAAGGAGCAAGAAGGAAGAGGCGATAAGCAAGCCTTGTACGTGACCACTTCATGTCATTTTGTAGAGATTGAAGAGCTTACTCCATAGCTCTATCATTCTACTCCCATTGTGCAAAGATTCATTGCCAATGTGGTTGTAATCATATGTGAATCTATACATTTATTATCATCTACCTCTCTGTTTTGTTCTCTGCTATACTCACTCAGAGCAGTAACTTCAGAAGGTCATATCTCGAGTTTTACTGAACATTTTTCAGTGTTTTAAAGTGCGTTGGATAGCTCTCACTGTCTAGTTTCTACCTATAAATTTTCAAGGTCATTAAATTTATACGTTTGGAGATATCTGCATTTTACTGCTTACTGGTCTATCTCTGCAGAGCCCCGAGAATTGTGGGAATGTTCCAGAACTTGATGAAACTTGTTCTCAGTGCTCAGTCCATCATTTGAAGTGTTTTAACTTGGAATAGGAAGCTTGCTAAGTCTATTTGCTATGCCCAAAAGGAATTTTTCTAATTCCTTCCAGGTTGAGAGCACTGTTCATTTTTTCCAGCAGGTGTATGTCCAAAAATAGCAAGTTTTGGGAGCTAGTCATTTCGCAACTTGTCTGTCTTGACTTAAACTTTTGGGATACATGTTCCAAAGTACTTGGCTGATATTTTGGTGGATTTAGGAAGCTCAAAGGGTCTACTAATCAACTCTGAAGTCTCAGTTGGCTGGTGTGAAGCTGGTTGTAGCGGCACCTACTCATCTTTGGATTGCATCCACCATCTCTCTTCACAGTGGTATCAGAGCATAGTCAAGCAACATGGGAGATGGATTTCCATCAACAATTGACAAATTGGATCAAAACAACTATCCGGCATGGTCTCTAAGGATGGAGGCTTACCTTCAAGGGAGGAATCTATATGGATTCATATCCGGAGATGAAGCAATGCCAACCATGAGGAACAAAGGGCAACCATCACATGAAGAAGTGGAAGGACTTTCGAATTGGTGTTCGAAGGATGCACTTGCAAGGTCCTATATTCTAAACTCAATCTCTGATTTTCTTTTACCTCATGTCAAGGGATGCAAGACATCAAGAGAAACCTGGAATGCACTTGCTTCTTTCTTCTCTTCCAACACTCGAGCAAGGAAGAACCAATTGTGGATGGAGTTCACAACAATGAAGAAAAGCCCGAAGCAAAATGTGATTGATTATGTCACAAAGATGAAGGAGATTTCCGACCAACTTGGAAGCATTGGAGAGGTAATTGAAGAGGAGCAAATCATAAGACAAATCATGAATGGAATCAAAGCAGACGACAAGTGGGAGTCATTCACAACAGCCATGGATTTATACATGGATATGCATGTACCCGACCTCAACACACTCATGGGCCAACTCTTCACTCATGAAGCAAAGATTAGCAAAGGTGGTGAGTCCTCAAGAGGTAATCAAACTTCTGCCTTATATTCTGATAAAGCTAAGGTCAAGGACAAGTCAAAGAATAGGAAGAATGAAGATGAAGGAAGCTCTTTCCAAGCAAACTTTGCAGGTAGAGGAAGAGCTAGAGGAAGAGGCAGAGGTGGAAAGCAAGGCAGGGGGAGATTCCAATCATCTCAACCTTGCAACATATGTGGCTTATCTAACCATACTACTGAAGAATGTTTCAGGAACCCGAGGAACTCAAGAGGAAGAGGATTCAATAGAGGTGGCTATGGATCAAATAGAGGCAGGTACAATGGAGGCTACAACAACAATTACTACAACAACAATTACAACAACAACAACAACTATCAAAGTGGCCATAGAGGAAGAAGAGATTACAATAACTATGCAGAGGACCAAAGTCAAGAAGATTCATTATTGATTATGAATCTATCAACGAAGAAGGGTAAGGATGCTGATCACATATTTTACATTGATTCGGGATGCTCGAACCATGTAGCAGGAAATGTGGCTTTACTTTCTGATTTGGAAGATCCTCATAACAAGCATGAAGTGCAGACAGGAGATGACACAAAGCACTCAGTGGAGAAGATAGGTAATGTGAAGACATCAGATGGGAATATGAACCTCTTAAGCAAAGTCTTGTATGTCCCTACAATTACCAAAAATTTAATAAGTGTTGGACAGATTGTTGAAAAAGGATTGCAGGTTAGATTCAATCGATTTGGAGCATATGTTGAAGACCCAAGGCAAGGCTTTCGAAGGATTGCCAAAGGAGAAAAGACAGGAAGGCTTTTCACTTTTGAAGTGGAAGATACAAAGAACATAGCTTTGTTTAGCTATGGATCTCAAACTCTAACAGAGTTGGAGATATGGCACAAAAGGCTTGCTCACATTGGTGAGAGGACACTCAAACAGATTTGCAGGGACCAAAGTGTACTTGGTTTGCCTAATATCACAAGGCAACACATGATTTATAAGTGTGAAGCTTGTCAAATCGGCAAGGCTCATAGACAACCTTTCAATAAGAAAGGATATATGTATCAAAATCCTTTGGATCTAGTGCACACGGATGTGTGGGGTCCAAGTAAGGAGCCATCTATATCAGGCTCAAGATATTATGTGTCTTTCATAGATGATTGTAGCAGGTGGACCATTCTGTTTTTCATGAAGCACAAGGATGAAGTGTTTAATTGCTTTAAGAAGTATATTGCTCTTGTTGAAAATCAAACAGGTAGGACTTTGAAAAGACTCAGATCAGATGGTGGAGGAGAATACTTCTCTTCTGAATTTGATGCCTTCTTGCATGAAAGAGGCATTAAAAGGGAAGTCACTACAAGGTATACACCTGAACTCAATGGTGTAGCAGAGAGAAGGAATAGAGCTATCGTCGAAGCTGCAAGGTCCATGCTCAACGAAAAGGGATTGCCGAACTACCTATGGGCAGAGGCTGTGTCGACAGCCACATATCTCATAAATAGACTTCCATCTAAGTCACTAGATGGAACCACTCCATATGAAGTGTGGAATGGAAGAAGACCTAGTCTAGAGCATTGTAAAATCTTTGGATGCTTAGCCTATGCTCACATTCCTTCTCAAGTAAGAGGGAAATTGGATCCCAAGGCAGAGAAGTGTGTATTCATTGGTTATGATCAAAACCAAAAAGGATATAGATTGTACAATCCAACCAATAAAGGATTTTCTGTGAGTAGAGATGTAATTTTTGATGAAAACAAATCATGGTTTGATGATGACAGGAAAGTGAAGCTGCCATATGACTTGGATGAAGATTTTCCATCACTTCAACCAAAGGAGCCAAAGCAGATTGAAGAAAGTGATTCGGAGATTGACCTAGAAGACTTGGAAAGACTAAAGCTATGGAAGAACAAAGGTAAAGCAAAGATGCAGGATGCTACATATGGACCCGAGAGCTCACATCAACCACTTAGAAGGTCTTCGAGGGAGAAGAAGAAACCAGAGAGGTTTGGTTATGATACTTCTTTGGTCACCAAGCACTCAATCTACATTGCAAAGGATTCAACCAATGAAGAACCTACCACATTCGAAGAAGCACAAAGCAAGAAAGCTTGGAGAGATGCAATGGATGAAGAAATGGAAGCCTTGAAGGAGAATGACACTTGGGAGCTTGTACCTAACAAGCCATCTATGAAGATAATCGGATCTCGATGGATATACAAAATCAAGAAGAATCCAGATGGAAGTATAAATAGACACAAAGCAAGGTTAGTTGCTAAAGGGTTTGCTCAAACCCATGGTATTGATTATGAGGAGACTTTCTCTCCTGTTGCAAAAATGCCTACAATTAGGGTTCTCATAAGTCTTGCTGCATCTAGAAATTGGAATCTTTATCAACTTGATGTAAAGAATGCTTTCTTGAATGGATGGATTTCTGAGGAAGTGTATATGGCACAACCTCCTGGATATGAGGATGCACATCATCCTAACTATGTATGCAAACTAAAGAAAGCTTTGTATGGATTGAAGCAAGCTCCAAGAGCTTGGAATTTCAGATTGGTGACTTATTTGCAGGACCAAGGATTCAAAGCTAGCAAGGCGGATACCTCTTTGTTCATAAAGAGGAATGGATCTGAAGTGATCTATTTATGTGTGTATGTTGATGATATTATTATCACAGGCAATGATCTTGAAGGAATCAAACAGGTAAAGAGTCAAATGAAGGAGGAGTTCAAGATAAGTGACCTCGGACCACTCACTTATTTTCTTGGATTGGAGTTGATCTACACAGATTCAGGTATATACATCACACAAAGGAAGTATGTCCATGACATGCTCGTCAAGTTCAAGATGGAAAATACAAAGTGTGCAGGTACACCTATGGAGCAAAATCATAAGCTTAGTGCTTATGAAGGAGAGCCAATTGAAGACATCACAAGCTATCAAAGCTTGGTTGGAAGTTTGAACTATGCAACACTCACAAGGGTGGATATATGCTATAGTGTTAGCATATTGAGTCAGTTTATGCATAAGCCGAGAAGACCACATATGGAAGCGGCCAAGCGAGTCCTCAAGTACCTAAAGGGGACCATGAATGAAGGTTTGTTCTATTCATATACTTCAGATATTGAGCTAAAGGTCTACTCAGATGCAGATTGGGCCGGATCTAAAGATGATAGAAGAAGCACATCAGGGTATATATCATTTGCAGGTTCAAAAATCATTTCTTGGTCATCGAAGAAGCAACCAACCGTGGCATTATCTTCTACTGAAGCAGAATATAGAGGTTTGGCTAATGCAACTCAAGAAATCATGTGGTTAAAATCTTTGTACACAGATCTTGGACTTCATTCTTCAACACCTCACATTTTTGGTGACAACACAAGCTCACTACATCTAGCAGCTAATCCGGTATACCATGCTAGAACCAAGCATATTGAAGTCCACTACCATTATGTAAGGGAGAAGCTATTGAGCAAGGATATTCAACTATCCTATGTCTCTACAGATATGCAATGTGCAGACATGTTGACGAAAGCTCTTGATGGTACGAAGTTAAGTAGATTCAAGTTGATGATTGGCTTGCAGGAAATCAAGGACAATTGAAGACTTATTTGGAGGCCAAGCATGTTAGGCTTGAGGGGGAGCTGTTGGTGCATTTTGCCCAAGCCTACATGCTTGATATGCTTGATATTATCCTCATTTGTAAGTCACATGAGTAGTCATGTGAACACCTCTTGTAAAAGAGTACATTTTATCTCTTGTAAATGGAAAAAGAAAAAAGGAAAAGGATGGCTTACCTCATCCATGATGTAAAAGCAAATTCGTGGCTCCAACTACCAAAATCACGAATTTTTGAGCTGAGGGAATCTCTCCTAACTTTGGGGATCACTTTTAGGTGGAGCCATTCGAATTCGAATTCAAAACTCCCTCCAAGAATAGCTATAAAAGGAGCAAGAAGGAAGAGGCGATAAGCAAGCCTTGTACGTGACCACTTCATGTCATTTTGTAGAGATTGAAGAGCTTACTCCATAGCTCTATCATTCTACTCCCATTGTGCAAAGATTCATTGCCAATGTGGTTGTAATCATATGTGAATCTATACATTTATTATCATCTACCTCTCTGTTTTGTTCTCTGCTATACTCACTCAGAGCAGTAACTTCAGAAGGTCATATCTCGAGTTTTACTGAACATTTTTCAGTGTTTTAAAGTGCGTTGGATAGCTCTCACTGTCTAGTTTCTACCTATAAATTGTCAAGGTCATTAAATTTATACGTTTGGAGATATCTGCATTTTACTGCTTACTGGTCTATCTCTGCAGAGCCCCGAGAATTGTGGGAATGTTCCAGAACTTGATGAAACTTGTTCTCAGTGCTCAGTCCATCATTTGAAGTGTTTTAACTTGGAATAGGAAGCTTGCTAAGTCTATTTGCTATGCCCAAAAGGAATTTTTCTAATTCCTTCCAGGTTGAGAGCACTGTTCATTTTTTCCAGCAGGTGTATGTCCAAAAATAGCAAGTTTTGGGAGCTAGTCATTTCGCAACTTGTCTGTCTTGACTTAAACTTTTGGGATACATGTTCCAAAGTACTTGGCTGATATTTTGGTGGATTTAGGAAGCTCAAAGGGTCTACTAATCAACTCTGAAGTCTCAGTTGGCTGGTGTGAAGCTGGTTGTAGCGGCACCTACTCATCTTTGGATTGCATCCACCATCTCTCTTCACAGTGGTGGTAGAGCTTGGTGGTGTGGTTCTCCAATCATTGGGAGTGTCCTTTTGCCACCATTTGTGCTCTTTGGGTCTTATTTTGCCCATTTGCCCACTCTCCCACCCTTATCCTTCATGAGTTTGTACACATTTTACTCCCATTTTCCCTCCGTCTCACCCTTTGTCTTGAAGTATTTGATGTATTTCATTGTCATACGATATGTGTGTTGCTCAACTCAAACCTTATGACATTCTGTTCATTTAGCATCGCAATTGTGTGGAGTTGGTTGATAAAATGACTTTAAAGTGTTCATAAACACTTTTGGCATTTTTTCTTTCTTTCATTCGAAATCATTTTGTGGAGTTGCTTCTTCGTAGTACTTTAGTTATGGAATTCTTGCTCTATTTCCCTCTTCTGAGTAGATCTTACACTTTCATGCTTTCATTTGATTGAGCACTGAACACGAGTTCTGCGACAATTATACTTAATCCATAACACTAAGGGAGATCAGGGGCTAACGGACGCATCTATGGGTATGTGTTCCAAGTCTGAAACTGTGCACTCTCTGTCATAATAGAGGGGAAGGCAATCAAGCAAACTCTTCACCTATCTATGTCGTTGTGCCATCTCTTGTTGAGTGAGAGATAGACAGACGTTACCAAGGAAAGGAAACAGAATCAAACCCAATCCTCGTACTATTATGCGCTTCATCTTCTCTGATGAACCTATTGAAATCCATCTTCTGGTATTATCATGTCACACCAGAGTGTGCACCTGAGTTTGTTGCATGAGGCTTTGCCTCCAAGTTTGAGATAAGGGAGAGTCACCATATCAAGGCTCACAACCCGGAGCTGAAACAGCTTCAGAGAGTCGCCATCGCATATCTTCGTGCCTTCTATCTATCTCTGAGAAAGAGAGAGCGATATATTGCAACACGCTTTGGATGTTTTGGACTTAGCTGCTTCGGGCTCGTGGTCTTCGCGCAGTACCCACAAGGCACTAAAGTAGTGTATCACAGAGTTGCACCAACTCTTTGTGACATATTAGCTCAGCAACTCAGTCCCGACGCCATCTCTGCCAACCATAGAGAGAGAGAAAGAGAGACAGAGAGTGCCGGATTTCATTCTATTGTGAAGAATCCGACTCCGATTGAGGGTCTTGACTATATCTACACCATTTTTCTCTTAGAGAGAGAGAGAGACTGAAAGAGAGAGAATGAGAGAAAGGTTCTCTGCACGAAGGTTCTAGTGGTCATTGCCATAACAGCACGCCATTTCCTCATACGCAGCCCGACGTGTGATCTTCACATGGTTTCCCTGAAAATTAGTGATTCTGGCACAAGTAGTCCGCCAACTTCTCTGTACGATAGAGAGAGACATGCATCAGTGGTGCCATTGTGGTCTACATACTCGAATCCTTCAGCATTATTTCCTGTGCTATTATCTTCATCTGTCGATAGCTATTTCGAGCATGGCGACAAGCTTTTTGGTGCCAGAGAGAGATACAGAGGTAGTATCCAATGTTCAAAACCGCCATGACATCATAAGCAGTCCACCTTTTGCCATATTTGTGTATAAATGGTTTTCAATAATTTCTAAGAATTCATAGGCGGGTTCACTAGCCACATCATCAATTCTTTTGCCACACATCACGATATCTTCTCTCCTATCACACGAGCAACTTGGCCTTGATAAATCAAAAGATATTTTGCACAAGCAATTAGGAAGTTATATTTTCCAAAAACATATTATCTCAATTATTATTACAACTTAGTTTTTTTGACCCAGGAGTACTTAACCACTCAATTTAGCACCTCTCAAAGGGACTTCTTTGGAATGTGAAAACTCTCCTTCGAGGGTACATCTTTTGACATCCCTACTAAGGCATTACCTTTTGTATCTAAGAACTTTAGTTGTATTTGCCACCAGAGCTTAGCTCACAACTCTTTAGCAATTATTTGGCACTCAATGCCTCACCAACTTTGTATCTTCTCCAGGATATCAACCCTCATTTTTAGGCATACCAATCCTAATTTCAAGGATAGACACTTTGTGAGAGCACTTTGTATTTTTCAAAGGGTTTGCACCCCACTTTTGCACACTATAAAGCCATTATTTGTATTTCTCCATAGTGTTTAACCCTCATCATTTGGCACCCCATTTGGCACAAAGTGCCTCATTTTTGTAACATCGCAAGAAAAAAGGAAGAAATAAGGAGTATTGTCTGTATGGCTAGAGAGGCTTATCTAAGCCTCCACATGTGACTTTCTCTGTGTGCAACGGGCTACTCTAGGCCCCCCAAGGCATCTCTCTCGCATTATCCAGTGTAGGGTTATTCTAAGCCCCCCTCCAAAGTATCTATTTCATTTTTGGTGCAAGTGTAGGGATACTCTAAGCTCCCCACCCCTACCCCACCTCAATTTTGTGAACCAATTTTTTTGCAAGTGTGGTAACTTCTTTTCAATGATGATAATGTCAACGATTTCAAATGCAAAATCCACAAGTCACTTGTACTTACCCTCTTGTACACCCATCTTCATGCCAAAATATGAAAGGCTAAATGACACAAATTACAACCTATGGAAGGATACTATTAGGGCCTATCTCTATACAAATCTATTGTATGTGGTAGTCGAAGACACAGAATGAGAGCTTGATAAGGATAGAGATCTAGGATCTTGGAATATATGGAATAAATGTTAAGGACAAATGAGCATTAACCAACTTCTCCTTGCATGTGATGAACTGACAAAGGGTCACATCACTGCATATAAGACTTCAAAAGACGCTTGGGATACTCTCACATATCTCTATGAAGATAAAAACCCTTCTAAGATTTATACTCTAGAGGCCGACTTCCACAATCTCACTATACATCCACAAGACACCATCAGAAAAGTGATCACCCAATACGAAGATTATCAATGCAAGCTAGCACTTTGTGGAGGATAAATTTCTAGTGAAGACATGGCTATAAGATTTCTAAACAAGCTTTCTAGGTCCTATGGAGTATTTGTGACTACTCTGTATAATAGAGGTCAAGCACTCACTTTGGAAGAAGTTAGAAGATTGTTACTTCTCCATGATTCTAGAAAAAAGACCCAAGCTACCCAAGAAACAGCTATGAAGGCTAATACCACGTTCCACAAGAATGAAGGAAAAAAAGGAGATCAAGAATCAATGGAAAAAGGCAAGAAGAAGTTGACTTGCAATTTTTATGGCAAGCCTCGCCACATCGAAAAATATTGCTTCAAGAAGAAGAACAAGGATAAGTCTAAGACTACTTCAAAGACTGAACATCATTCTCACTCCAGCAGTGAAGATCTCTTTCTCACAACTAAACATACGGCACTTGTCACATCCACTCCCAAGAAAGAATGGATTTTTGATAGTGGTGATTTATCACATATGTGCCATGACAAAGATGATTTTCATGAGCTTGAAGAGCACAAAGCTCAAGTGTATCTTGTAGACAGCAAGTGCATTGAGATCCAAGGAAGAGGCAAAGTTCATGTCACTAACGGAGAAGGCAAGAACAAGTCACTCAAAGATGTTCTTTATGTACCAAGCCCTTGTAAGAACCTTCTCTCAGTGAAGGCCATCACAAAGTGAACATGACAGTGCAATTCGATCACAACAAAATTGAAGTCATCAATTGTGAATCCAATGAAGTGATAGCTCACGGCTTCGAAGACAAAGGTCTCTACAAGCTTTCAAGTTTTTTGGAAAAAGATTCAAGTCTTAGCTTGTTGCATTGCAAATTTGGACATACCTCTTTCTTAGCTAAGATCTCTTCCAATCATTTTGTCAAGGGTTTACCTAGGATCACACAAATGGAATTGAACTACCAAGCATGTGCCAAGTAGACAATTGTCCCTTTGCCTATAGAAGCATCCATTTCTGCATCTAAACCCTTAGCATTAGTTCATCTGAATATTTGTGGACCAATGCATACACCTTCTCTTAGTGGGTCAATTTACTTCTTCTTGATAGTAGATGACTTCACTAGATACATGCGGGTTTATTCACTAAAGCATAAAGAGGATACCCTTTCAAAGTTTAAGGAGTGATCAGAAATAGTTCAAGAAGACTTTCCAAGTTCTTTGAAGATCATCCGATCTGATAGAGATAGTAGCTTTGTCAATCACAACTTCTCCAAGTACTTGAAGCAACATGGAATCAAGTATCAAGCAATGCAAGATACTCAACAAGGTATTGCCTTACATAAGATTCAAAGTGTGATCCAGATGACCAAAGTTATGCTTAGTCAAAAGCAACTTCCACTAAAGTTTTGGGGTGAAGCAGTACAAACAACAATACATATTCGGAACAAAGGGTTATCAGATGTCTTGAAGAACCAAACACCATTTGAAGCTTACTTTAAGTAGAAGCCAAGTGTGAACTATTTTTGTGTCTTTGATAGTGATGCCTATGTGCAAGGCCATGATGATGATCAGCCTAAGCAGTACATTTTCATTGGTTACAGTGATTGTCAGAAGGCATACAAACTCTATGACCCATAGAGTCACTTAGTTATAGTAACAAAAGACTCCACCTTTAATGAATACTCTAAGTAGTCATCTCTTTTGGATCCTTCCATTTTTTCTTCAGAGGAGGATCATTCCAATTTCAGACAGTCACACTATGTGGTGCATGCTCTCTTTGTACATGACTTCCCAGATCATGATACAGTTTTGGAGTAGGAGGAATCAGAGATACCATCTCAGCTTATAGCTTAGATGGCTACAACTTCTATCGTACCATCAAAGGTTTATATTTCCCCTCAGTTTTAGTTGGGCATTACTCAAGGATCAATGAATCGTCATTTTCCATTCCTATCCTTGAGAGTCCACTTACCTCGTCTACAACAACATTCTCAGCATGTACTCTTCCATTCATGGAGTCGAGCATCTTTTCATTTACCATAGGATACTCCTACATCTACTTGGATTCATCACTCCCTTGGATACTTTTTTGAGCCAGCCTCTTGGTTCAAAGGGAACTTACATGGTCCTACCAACACACATCAGGACTTTGTACACTCCATGGAGGACTACAACATACAAATGTACTACCATGGGACTATGATTTTATGCATCATGCTTTATATTTCATTCTTGTAGGACCTACTTCTTAGCGATAGACATCTCTTGGTGGATATTGTCAAAGCTTTGGAGGTTCCCACATACCACATGGAGTCATCCTACCTATCTTGCATGGAGCTGATCTCGTGCAATAAGATATTGTTCCATACCTATACCTCGTTGGTGGTGTACCTATGGAACATCCGCTTGATCCATCTCTGGACATTTTATGGAGTACCTGGAGATCCCGCATCGCCAACACCACTTGGTGGTTGTGGATTTCCACATCCACATGGAGACTTCCTATTTGGTGCTCATGTTGCTACTGCTACATGGTTGGTGGACCTTTCTCTCATACCCTAGTACCGTCCATACTCTACAAAATGGAGCTACAGAGGGTGCGTGGAGAATATGAGAGTGCATCTACCTTTTGTATCTTTGAGTCACTCTATTTCCATTCTATTTCCATTACATTTCGATTTTATATTATATCTTTTCTTTTTGGGTACCTTGCCATTCGCTTCTACCATTGTATTCACTCTCCTTTGAGGGGATTTATCCCACATGAGATGTACTTTGGAGAGCCCCTCCCAAATCTATATAAGGAGAGCCTCTCCCCCCCTTTGTACTTGGTTAGAAGCTTGAGAATCCTACTCCATGCTCTTGGCAAGCTCATTTCTCATCCATGTGAGTTTACCCATTTCTTTGTCTACTCACTTTGAGTCTCTCACACTCTTTCTTTTGTGAGTACACTCTTCTTTTCATTTTGCTTCCATGCTTGTACTCTCTACAAATGGAACTTTCCAATTTAGGCATTAGTTAATGGCAAACGCAATCAAATTGTGCCAATGGATGAGCTGCTCCATAGTAGCCTGAGAAAGAGGTTTGATGTGTGACACACCATCAATGGATAGGAAACAATGGTGCCCAACCTCGATAGTGGTGGTGCATAGTTTGGTTCCATTCAGTAGAACAAACCATATAATGGTGGAGACATGCCCCATAACAATGGACTGTGTGATGCTTTCTGCTATAGGGTGCATAATAGCAATATCCCATTGAAGGAGTGCAAACTGCGAAAGGCTACAGAGAGTCAAGACTTGCAAGGTTTCATCACAAAATACAATTGATAATGGTTCAACAGGCATGAGTGCTTCCATGACTAGAGCATGCATGAAGGATAGGTATGCAGGACACACTACGAATGCAAGAATGCATAAGACAATAAGATATATAATCCAACATGGTGGTATATAAACACAAAGAAGGGAAGATGGCATCATAGGGGAGAGGATAACAAAATGATGAATCTGATATGAGGAATGGCATAAAAATCATCATGCAAAACCATGGAATCATGGACAATGGGTTAATGATTCATACACATGGCAAGGGGCTGAAAAGGCCATAACTTTGATGTATTGACCAAATTTTTAATCGATTCTCTAACAAGTGTTTGTAATTGAAAAGTTGTTGGACTGAGTCGAGCTAAAATTTGGTAAGGACCAAACCACTAGAATTCAGTCTTGCGAGCAACGTGATCTGATTTTGAGTTGTAAAACAACACAAGTTGTCCTTCTGAAAAGATAGAGGTTTTGAGAAATTGATAAGGTGTGTGAGCCTACCGAATCTGCAATTCTCACATCAATAGAAATGTTTCAAATCATTGCTCATCCAATGAGTGAAGTTCCCCAAGATGGGAATAGGGTGATTCTTCACAAAGTAGCTTTCGATCAATGGCCAAATGCAGACTAGGAACAATAATTTCCATAGGAGTGATTGCTTCTAGACCATAAGCCATTTTGAAAGGGGTGAAACCAGTAGCAATATTATAAGTAGTTCCATAAGCCCATAAAACCATAGGTAATAGCTAGTCCTAACATTCATGACAATCCACAATTAACCTCTTCACCATAGACATCAATGTTTTATTAGTACTGTTCACCAAGCCATTTACAGGAAACGATTGAGTTATGTGAAACGACTGAGTGTACTTCATTTATGGGTTATGTTAAATGACTGAGTGAGAGCTATAATGAGATCAATCGCTTAGTATGTTCCATGATTAGAAACAATCTCTAGGGGTAGGCCAAACCGAGGTAAAACATCTTGAGTTAGACAACACACAAACGTGGAAGTAGTGGTTGATTTATTAGCTAAGGCTTCAACCCACCAAGTGGCATAACCCGTATAAATGAGTATGTAGTGATTGTTGAGGATAGCCGATGGGGTGATGGATCCGACAAATCCCGTCCCCACTTTGGGAAAGGCTTCAGGGGAAGAATAGGTTGAACGGGAAAATGATGATGAGGTAATGATTGACTGATTCTCTGATAGGGATCATTGGTCTGGACATATTGATGAGCATCCTCTTACATCGTGGGCCACTAGAGTCCACTATATAACAATTTCTAGTAGGTTGGCATAGCCAAAAAATGACCATTAGTTGGATCAAAAGGGGCTAGTGCTAATACAAAAGGAATCTCATGTGTTGGGACAAACTAGAGCCATGCTCTCGAAGGATCAAAATAATATAATTGGCCCACAATAATGTAAAAGTGATGACTTTATAGTGCTAACTTTTGAAGAGCAGCAATGGGAAGAGAGTCAAGGGGCAATCAATGGTTAAGAAGGTTAAAAGTGTATCATAGTAAGAATCAACTAAATCTCGAGTAACTAGGGTGACATTGAGCTAGGTTTCGTAGATTGGAATGTTGGTGCAATATCCAAGCCTTCACATTTGGTTGGGCGTGGAAGGAAATATTTGCAACCATTTGATGGATCATGTGATCCTAGCTTGTAATCTTATGATCACTTACCATTTGTAAAAGATTAAATCTATGAAGGATCTTGTAAAAGCCTAAATTTTGTGGATTTTGGAAAGACATTAGCTACGAGTGATTCACGAGAGAATAACTCCTCAATCATAGGAGTCCCTTTTTAGATGGAGCCAAGTTTGAATTTCAAATTCAAACTTGAGAGAACAACTTATATAAATGACTCTGAAAAACTCACGGTGTGTGGCCTCATTGAGAGATCTTCTATTGATCATTTGTAAGACATGAGTAGCTTATACCATAGGTCACTCAATCTCTTATCATTTGGCATCATTTCAATGCCAATGATCGTGTACAACAATGCTCCATAATAAATATACTTCATTGATCATCTCTATCTACTTCTCTACTATGACTTCTCAGAATAGTGAACTTTTCTTGATCATATCGGAGCGAGTTCTCATCCATTTTGCATGATCTATAACTTGTTGGACCCAGCTCAAAGTATATTTTATGCTACCCAAGTTTCAAGTCATTTGGTTTAACAATTTGGGAGAAATTGCCATCAAATTTCTCACTAGTCATTCACTAATCAGTCCCTAAAAAGTTGGAGGTAAGCCTTAGATTGCTAAATTGATTTTTGAGTGCATAGGTTGTTATTTTAAATGATTCCACTTGTAAGAATTAGCTGTCTAAGCTAATTTGATTCCCTCAAAAGGAATTTGAACAGTTGTTACTATATTGTGAGAACTGAGCAAAAGAACGAGTAGGTGTCTAGACCAAGATAGCAAGTTTTGTGAGACTAGCTATTTGTGAAGTAGTCTATATTGATTCAATTCTTTAAAGCATCAACTCCAAAGTACATAGGTACTTTCTTGGTGTCATTTGCAAGCTAAAAGGGCCTACAACATAACTGTGAAGTTTGATAGGGTAGGCACAAAGGAGGTTTTAGCAGTACCATCTCACCTTCTTCATCCATCTCATCCAACAGTGGTATCAGAGCAAGTTAAGGTAAAATGGGAGATGGTTTGTCTTCTTTCATTGATAAATTGGACAGGAATAACTATCCAGCATGGTCCTTGAAGATGAAGACCTATCTACAAGGAAGGATTCTCTATGGATACATATTAGGAGATGAGGAGATGCCCATATTCAGAAGCAAAAGTCAACCTACAAGAGAGGAGCTAGAAAGACTTAACTCATGGTGTGCCAAAGATGCTTTAGCAAGGTCACATCTACTTAACTCTATTTCTGACTTCCTTCTTCCGCACATTAGGAATTGTAAAAATTCCCAAGAGACTTAGGATACATTATCTTCATATTTTTCTTCCAATACAAGAGCTAGAAAAATCAATTGTGGATTGAGTTTACTACACAAAGTAGAACGTTTCAGCATATGTGACCAAAGTAAAGGATGTGGTTGATCAATTGGCAAGCATAGGAGAGGAGGTTGAAGAAGAGCAAATGGTGAGACAAATAATCAATGGCATCAAGGCGGATGATAAGTGGGAAGCTTTCACAACTGCTATGGACCTTTACATGATGCAAATCCCAGATCTTACCACACTCATGGGACAAATCTTTACCCATGAAGCCAAGCTCAACAAAAATGGAGAACCATCAAGAGGTAACAACTCTTTTGCCCTCTATACAGATAAAGGAAAGTCTAACGATAACGGGAAGAGCAAGAAGGTTGAAGATGAAGGTACTATTTCTCAAGCTAACTATAGAGGGAGAGGTAGGAACTCAAGAGGAAGGGGCAGAGGAGGTAAGCAAGCTAGGGGGAGACCTTTCAATGCTTCACCATGGAATATATGTGGACTGTCTAATCACACAATAGATGAGTGCTATAGGAACTTCAAGAACCAGAAAGGAAGAGGATTTCAAAGAGGTGGCTACTCACAATCAAGAGGAAGATTCAATCATAATCAAAGTTACAACCATGGCTACAACAACAATTACAACAACAACTATCAAGGAGGATACAAATCAAGAAAAGACTTCAACAATTATACAAAGGATCAAGAGGATTCTCTTCTCATTATGAACATGACTTCAAAACAAGGTATGAATGATGAGCACCTCTTCTATATTGACTCAGGTTGTTCAAACCATGTAGCAGGGAATGTAGCTCTCCTTTCTGATCTTGAGGAGCCCAAGGGAAATCACCAAGTGCAGACACGAGATGAAACCAAACATTCAGTGGTCAAGGTAGGAAATGTCAAAACTTCTGATGGGAATAAAAATTTGTTGTGCAGGGTTCTTTATGTACCTACTATCATAGAGAATCTGATGAGTGTTGGACACATAGTGGAAAAGGGTTTGTAGGTTAGGTTCAATAAATATGGAGCTTTTGTGGAGGATCCCCAACACGGATTCAAGAGAATTGCCAAGGGAGAGAAAACAGGTACATTATTTACATTTGAACTTGAGGACACTAGAAACATTGCACTCTATAATTATGAGGATCAAACTTTGCCTAAGTTAGAGATTTGGCATAAAAGATTAGGGCACATTGGTGAGAGAACCTTGAAGCAGATATTACAGGTTACTCTTTACAAAGAAAGGCTATATGCATGAGGATTATTTGGAATTTGTCCACACAGATGTGTGGGGACCAAGCAAGGACCCTTCAATTTCAAGCTCAAGGTACTATGTGTCATTTGTTGATGATTTTAGTAGGTGGAATATCTTGTATTTCATGAAACATAAAGATGAAGTGTTCAATTGCTTCAAAGAAGTACCTTGCACTTGTGGAAAATCAAACAGGAAGAAGCCTAAAGAGGATAAGGTCAGATGGAGTAGGTGAGTACTTCTCCAATGAGATTGATGCATTTTTGTAGGACAGACGTATCAAAAGGGAGATTACTACTAAATATACTCCTAAACAAAATGGAGTAGTAGAGAGGAGAAACAAGTTGATTGTGGAAATAGCTAGATCAATGCTTAATGAAAAGAAATTGCCTAATTATTTGTGGGCAAAGTGTGTTTCTACTTCCAATTATCTTATTTACAGGTTACCCTCTAAATCAGTTGATGGGATGACCCCATATGAAGCATGGCATGGTAGGAGACCATCACTTGATCATTGCACGATATTTGGATGTGTTTCTTATGTGCATGTTCCATCTCAAATCAGAGGTAAGCTAGACCCTAAGGCAGAAAAATGCATCTTCATAGGGTATGATTTAAATAAGAAAGGATACAGGTTTTATAATCCATCCAACAAAGGATTTATGGTCAGTAGAGATGTTGTGTTTGATGAGAATTATTCTTGGTTTGAAAGTGAATGCAAGAAGGTCAAATTGCCATATGACTTGGAAGAGGAATTTCCAAGCCTTACCAAGGAGGAGCCAAGCACAATTGAAGACATCAAATCAGATGATGAAGACACCATCAACTTGGAAGAGTTCAAAGCATGGAAATCAAAGGGCAAGGTTAAGATGAAAAGGTTGAAGGACATACCTGAATCATCCAACCAAGCCTTGAGAAGGTCACAAAGAGAGAGTAAGAAGCCAATCAGATATGGGTATGATACTTCATTAGTTACTAAGCATTCCATTTATCTTGCTAAGGATTCATCACTTGAAGAAGTAACTACCAAAGCAGAATGGAAAGAAGCTATGAATGAAGAAATAAAAGCACTCCAAGAAAATGACACTTGGGAGCTAGTACCCAAGAAGGCATCAATGAAGGTAATTAGTTCTAGATGGATTTACAAAAGCTAGACTTTTGGCTAAAGGTTTTGCACAAAATCAAGGAGTAGATTATGAAGAAACTTTCTCACCTGTGGCTAAAATGCCAACCATCAAAGTATTGATAAGTGTGGCTGCATCTAGAAATTGGAATATGTATCAATTAGATGTGAAAAATGACTTTCTCAATGGTTGGATTTTAGAGGAGGTTTACATGGCTCAACCTCCTAGGTATGAAGACTTGTTGCTCTAGCACAATGGTAAGTACCACGTTAAGAAGCTTCACCTCCTTAATGTCAATCCGTGGGAGAGGTAGGAGTGATATGAAGATCGTGAACGTGAGATGATGTGAGAGTGAAGGTGAGAAGCACAAAGATGCACACACACATACACACACACAATGAAGAGACAAGCAAGACACAATGGAAGGTGGGAAATTAACTCTATTACTCAAGAATGCTCTTACAAGCTCAAACTAGCTCTATGCTCACACTAACCAAAATGAACCAACCCCAAAAATGAGCTCTCTAGCTCTTTTTATAGTTTCTAGACTAGTTTTGACCGGTTTCACATCTAGTGACCGGCCTAGTTAAAAAATAGGTCCTAGAGGCTATTTGGAAGGGTAAACGATGTCTAAAAATAACGAAAATTGGTACGCGCATTCTACCTAAGCTCCTCAAGCTCGAGGACTCCTCGGCTTGCACAAAATGGAGCTATGGATTACAAAATGGGGTTTTCTATGATACATATGTTACAATTAGTGATAACAATCACTGTTGAATGTTTTGGAGAATTAATAAGAATTATATTTGTTTAAAAAATTGATCCGCCTGGCTCCCTGCTTCGTCTTCACATGCTTCCGTGGCGTCTGTGCCTCTGACTGCTTCCAACACCCCCCTCCCTCTCGCTTCTGTCGTCCCTGATAGAACCTTGTTGTGAGGTCTGCCGGATGTAGTTCTGTAGGAGGTCCTGAGCGAGGGTGTGCTCTGAGATGCGAATGCCTCGGGCTAGATCAGCCTCGAGTTTCTCCCAGTCGATAGGTTGTGGCTCGTCTGGTGGTGGGAGCTGATAATGTGTGGAGTACACCATTCGTTCACAGGCGAATAATTGCAATAAGTGTGTGGGCCTGCTTATAAATACCTCTGAATGGTACTCCCAAAAGCCGGTGGTGAACATTTCTTCGAATGTCTGCTTGTAACATGCCGGCAGGTATTTGATTCTGCAGTGCCAGGCGTAACACACCCGTAGCGATGGCGTTGTGCTCATATCATAGACTAAATCAAAATTGCCATGCTCAAAGCCCGGGGTGTTTACATGGGGAGCCTTGATGCGTCGGAAGACTTTAAAGACCATCTGCATCATGTCAAAGATTTTGACAGTCATGTGCGCGGCAACATCATCCATATGTTTTAATCTAGGGAGCCAGTGGCGGATCGTCGCCATCATGTAGCCTACTGTGGGTAACTCGATTGGTGGCCTGAAATAGGGATAGTTCAGCCAGTCTTGGCACTGCTTATTGTTCTGTACCTTAATGGCGAAGGCAGTCCAAGAGCGGCATCGTGGGACTGGTCCCCAGCACGGATTAAATTTTAAGTGCAGCGGCGCTTTTACCCACGTGCTCATCATCTCTGGATAATTTTGCAATAAATCTTTGCGCCAGTCTGGTTGAAGGATTTCACCTCTCTGCGCCCTTGGTGGCAAGTCCTCTGGCTCGAATTGAGTTGCATGCGTTGGTTTCATGCCGGTTTCTTTCTCGATGGCTAATTGGTATTCGGCCATTAACATGAAGTACGGTTTATATTGGAGCTCATGCCCAGATATGTATCGTCGCGGGGCCAATTGAGCAAAGAATGGTGACTGTAAAATTTTCTCTTCAATTATGGCCATGGCATGTAGCTGTGCCTCTACTCTGGCCGAGTGTGTCGTTCCGAGTTCTTCCACTGTCTTCATCCACGCGGGGGTAGGTAATTCGTAGGTCATCTGGCCTTCGGCCGTGACACGTCCGCCTGGGATGGGTATCGGTTCATAAGCCTCTTCGAATGTCTCCTCCACCGGGATAGTGACGGTTTCTTCCTCAGCTGGTAGCTCAGGTGGGGAGTCTGGCCTTGGTGGTGCTTCATAGACTGCAATTCTTGATTCAAGATTTGTTACCTGGGCCCGGAGTGCGTTGAGTTCCTCTAAAACTTCAGGGGCAGGGTCCACAGGCGCTGGTAATTCTGCTGCTACTGGTACTTGTTGTGTTGCTGGTTCTCTGAGCTGCAGCAGTTTGTGATCTTCCTTTAACTTTTGATGTTCTTCGTTCATACGATCATAGTCCTCGAGCAATCTAACATGGTCGTCTAGCAACATCCGCATCGACTCAGATGGGATTGCCTTGAATCTGCTCGGACTTAGTGGCTGTTCTGGATGATCTAAAGCCGCTTCCAAGTTCTCTCTAATTTGCTCTTGGAGTCTCTGGTTCTCTTCTTTTGCTGCGGCTAAGTGTCTTCTTAGTAAGCCCATATTTCTAGTAAGCCTTGCATTGCGGACAGTCTGGGCTCTAAGTAGGTTATCCAAATCCGCGGTGGCCTCTTTGGTTTTCTCCTCACTTTCTAGTTCTAACTTGTGATAGGCCTCTCGTAAATCTTGGTATCGACTGTTCAGTGAGGCGTTCTCAATGGATAATGAATTAAGCTGCGTTTGTAGTTCATTCGTCGTTTTCTGCAGCTGTTGATAGTTGGTGCCGAGTGATGCAAACTCATCGCGGAATTGCGTCATGCATGCGAACATGTGTTGAAATGCGGTGTCTATGGTGGGCGATAGTAGTAGTGAAGTGCTAAATGAGGATGTAGTGGGAGTGGATGCAGTGGGAATGGGAAATGGGGTTGGGACAGTGGATGCAGTGGTGATTGTGGAAAATTGTGAAGTGCCTAAATATGAGGGTGCTGTGAGTGGAGTGGGTGGTGGTGAGGTGGATGGTGATATGTCCATGCCATTGGACGTGTTTAGTGTTGTGACTGTGAAAAGTGGTGTAATCGTGGGTGGTTGTGTAGGTGTGAATACGGGATTTACAAATGTAGAGTAGTTTACAGGGGGGGATGGTAGGAGCACCTTGGTGAAACGGGGAAATAGGGGTTATGGTAGGTTGGGGGGGTGAGACTGGTGAGAAGGTTAGTGGAGTTAGGAAGGGGAATGGGGTTCTTAGAGGTGGTGGAAACGCTAGGAAGGATGAAGGGGTTAACATATGGATGCGGAGGGTTGGGTGTGGGCATGGTGGTATGAATGGGTAAGGAAGAGGTTGTGGCTATGTTGCTTTGTACAGGTGTGGATGTGGGGAAAGCAGGTGGGTGTGCGGGTGATACGGGATGGGTTGGTGAAAGATGAGGTGAGAGAGGAGTCGAAGGGGTGGATGTTATTTCGAGGATAGTAGTGGTATGTACAATGGTGGTACGGGGTGGCGAATCTACAAGGATGGTTTCTGCGGTCAATGAACTTTCTAGGGCGAGGCGTGCCTCCCTGGCTTGTGCTGAGGATTGGGCTCCTGTTGGTACACGAATATACTCTCTGGGCTTTGAAAGTAGTCGCACTCGGCGGGGATCAAACTGTGGTAGTTGCTTTCTTTGTAAAAACCTGAGTGCTTCATGGGAGCCTACTGATTTGACTAACTCTCTGAACCCTCTGATATATGCGTCTTCGAATCCTCCGGAGATGAGTTCTTGTTCAATTAATGCCTGGCTCTCCTCTTCAGTTAACTTCTTTCGTGCCCAGACTTTCTCCATGGTACGATATAATTTCTTTATAGCCAGTGTGTACGCTGCGGCTTCGAAAGTCTCATCTTCATATGTGCTGGTGTCGTCGTGTGTGTCGGTTTGTTGGCCTTGGCCCTCTGTCTGTTCGTCATGTGAGCCCTGGCTGGCTTCATCGTCGCCTTCCTCGTTGTCTGTTTCGGTTCTCTCTTCTTCAGAGCTCGACACAGCTTGTCCCTGTGGCAAATCTCGCGGCGTAGTAGGGTAGCTGGGACGTTCATATTCCTGGGAGAACAGTTGCGCTTCTGAATACTGGAATTCGTTTGAGAATGCATCGGGCATCTCAAAATCAAATGTCGTGTTTATGGGGTCGGCCTCCATATGTGGTATCGGGAAAGAAAACGCTTCCGCACCAATAGTGGTGGGAGCGTCTGCTGTTGTGGTGGTGGGTTCTGAGGTGGCAGCTCCCTGAGGTGCAGCGGTACTAGTGGTGGCCTCTGTAATCACTGGTCTGGACAACCGTATGCGAATAGGTTGTACAGTGGGAGCAGCTTCTGTCTGTGGTCGCTCTGGAGATGGTTGTGGTGATGGCGACTCTGGCACTTGAAGGCAGGGGATGGTGCCTCGCATGCGCTTACCTGCCCGTGTCCTACTGGGCTTCCTGGCTTTCTTCGTTGTGCCCTTGAAGGCCTTCAGTTCTTCCCCTGTTAGTGCACGCTCAATTGGCAAGTCATAAGCCAAACACATATACACAATTCTAGTGAGCGCACAACATCCGTTAAGCACCTTCTTGCGCTCCCATCTGTGCTGTGCCAGATACATTTGATCTATGATCCAGCTTGCCAGATCAACAGTTTGAGGTCCCGTGCATGCCAAATACAATCCAAACCAGATTCGTTTATGGGGCATGGTAAATCTGTCCTGAGCTGGGAATGCGAAATGTTGCATGCATATCCTTAGTGGCTTTGACAGCTCAGGTGTAATGGCCGAAATCTCCTCCCACTTCGTGACATCCCCACGTTTCATCGGTTCTGGAATTAATCTCTCTCGATCTGTGGGTGTGTGGGTTCCATGAATCTTGATGGCTGCTCTGATTAAGTCCTTAGAGAGATAAAATCTCTTGTAAGGTGGATCATCCACTAGAGTAGGCAATATGAAGGTTCCTGGGATGTCCTTATTATCTGATGCCAGTAGGGTAGTGATTAAGTAATAGCACCTGTAAAAATCCGGTTTGGGCAGAGGATCACTGAAGTATTCTGTGAAGCCTGCTCTGGCCCAAACATGAGTTAAATCCTGGGTGCTTTGTAGGGCTTCGAACTCTCTAGAGAAAAACTGGTACTTTCCCCACGTGCGGTCATCAAATGTCAGAGAGGATTCGAATATAAAGTCCGCGTCCGCAAGGGGTCGTGCAAGGCCCTGAAACCAATGAGAGTTTCTGTGTATCTTTTCGGTGTAGCCCATGGGTGGGTTGTCGATAGGCATGGGCCCTAGAAATCCCTGAAATTCCGGCGGTGGAGCAGTCGGGTGGGACTCTGCTCGTAGCACGTTGAGTGGCACGGCCGCTACACTGGGGCCTGCTCCTGATGTTCCTTCGTCGGTTTGCATGGTGATTGGTGCGCTAGTGAGAAAGATCTGCTACAAAAGATTAACACATTAGCATGGAAATTAATTATGATCCCATTAAAGTGAGACCGCAATCCCTTTCCATAACTGATGCGTAACCCGTGTAGCCAAGTGCTGTGATGTGAGAGATGCAAAGTTCTTGCAGCACTAGTGCAGGTCTTTAGACACCTACGTGTTTCAGATCATGCATACATTTCTTGATGAAATGAGATTACGAGTGGTGTGTGATGATGGTGTGTGAATTTATACAAGGTTTAAAGGTTAGTGATTTAGTACAAGGTTGTATGTTAGTCGGGGGGTAATTAGACAATGGGTTAGGGGAAGACGGTTGGACGCGCTTTGGTATCCATTTCCTAAGAGTTTTTGAATGGGTGGTGGGTTTCTGCTGAGGGGCAAAAGGTGGTATCGCGTGTGGTGGTGTTGAGGGATGGGAAGATTTGTGTGTTACATGGCTTAAGGGTTGAGCTATGATACATGGCTTGGGTACCCAAATGTGCGTGGGTGTGGGTCTATGGTGAAGGTATTTCTTGGCGATCCAAATTTGTCGAATTCTCGGACCTGTAGAAGAAGGTCGAGGGGATGGTGGATATCGATTCTGTTTCTGTTCTGCCTTTTTTTTGTCGATTTCTGCTTGGCTGGAGTTCTTTGGTGCTTTTTGTCCTTTTGGCACCCATATTTGTCTGGTGCCGCTTCCTTTGGGTGGCCTAAACTGCTTTCCATGTTGTTTCCTCTGATACTGTCGTCGGTCTGGGTTCCTTTGTCGTGGTTGACTCTGTTGTTGCTGGGGTTGAGAGGTCGGATGGACACTCTGCTTTGGAAAAGAAGGGAGATCCAACACTTGCGTGACCTGCCCATTAGGAAGTGATGCCTTATTTAACTTTAATCTAGGCCAGTCCGCAACAAGTTTGGAAGGATGAGCACCGCAGGGTGTCGTGCTCATTTGTCCGTTGATGCAACCCACCTGACCTCTGATTGTGCCCTTCTGCCCTTGCGGTTGGGTAACTGTCTCTTCTAGTTTGCAGGAAGTCCCAGGGAAGATCTCCTGTCGTCCTTCTGATTGACAACTGTCCCTAGCCAAGCCCGAGTGGGTTGGTGTAGAAGTAGCGTGACTGGTCTGCTTAGAGATCTTCCGGTCTTCCGTCGCATGCATTTCATAGGGTCTAGGGTCACAACCGTCAAGCGGAATGCCGTTAGGGAAGTCAAGCGGTATCACTCGCTTCTGCTCGAAGGTTCCAATCTGTAAGGAGCCTTGTCTAAGATTTAGGTCCACTGAGTGATCGTATAGCCAATCTTGGCCAAGGATTAGGGGTTCTATCAGGTCGTCATCACGGCACACTAGTAGCTTCGCTGTCATCGTCAAATCCTTAATGAGGATAGGAAGGTCCACCTCACCCATGCAAGGGGTTTCCATGCCTCCTAGGCCTATGAGATATGCCTCAATTGGCCGCATTTCTATTCCTGAATCCTTATAGTGGGACCATCTAATCGCACTAGTCGCAGCACCTGAGTCAATCAAAGCCCTGAGTTCTTGGCTATGGTTACAGTGCTCTAGCCTAACTTTAATGAATGGTCTCCTGTCCACTATGCTAGGATGAGTGGTTGACTTTACTTGACACATGGCCATGGGATATCTGGGTGATGTTTCCAGATGGTTATAATGTTTTCTCCCTAGTCCTTGTCTTCTTAGCTTCATGCGCTTAATGCGTTCTATGGCTTCTGCCTGAGCTTCGGCTCGTATTCGGTTTTCTTCCTCCTTACGCTTCTTTGCCAACGTGAGTCGTTTAAGCATATCCTCAGTAAGAGGCTCTTGATATAACCTGACTCTACAGCCACTAATGTAATTAGGCATTATATCTCCTTCTAAGGTGGCTAACTGTACTGCTCCGCTCGTGGAGAGTCTGTTAATGATCATAGGTCCATAACCTCGCTTTTCTAACTTTCGCGCGTGCTGTTTCAACGTATATACTAGAACTAAATCTCCTTCTTTTAGGCCTTTATCTTTCACATGTGCATCAAAATATGCTTTCTGTCGCTTCTTCGCTGCGTATATTCGTGCTGCTGCCCTCAGCCTTGTTTCTCCTAATCGTTCCAAGTCCATTATTCTTGCTGATAATTCATGGCCGGTCCACTGATGTTCTTGTGCAACCTTAAGGGTCGGTATCAAGAAGTCCAAAGGAAGCACTGCATTCTGACCAAAAACCATCTGAAAGGGAGTTGCATTGAGTACGGTCTTGTAGGCTACTCGATATGCCCAAACAGCGTGGTGTAGCTGTTTGTCCCAATCTGAACGTTTGTTGTTCACAAGTTTCGTCAGTACGGTACAGAGTATCTTGTTAGTGCTTTCAGCCTGACCATTGGCCTGAGGATGATATGGTGCAGATTTCTTGTGAATCACCATAAAATCCTGTAACAGATATTCAATGACTTGGTTTAGAAAGTGAGTGCCTCGATCGCTCACCAACTCTATAGGCAATCCATATCTTGTAAAGACATTTTCAAATAAGAATTTTGCAGTCGTGTGTGCATCATTCTTTTTTGTGGCTTTAGCCTCTACCCATTTCGTCAGATAATCTGTAGCAACAATAATGTATTCCGCATGTGTACCTTTTGCAGGGGGGTTAATGGGTCCTACAAAGTCTATACCCCACTTAGAAAAGGCACGTCCGCCCATCATGGGTTTCAATGGCATTTCATCTCTGCGAGTAGGAAACTGAGTTCTTTGGCACACGTCACATCTCTTTACATAGGTATGAGCATCCATGTGAAGAGTGGGCCACCATAATCCTGCAAAGAGAATGGCTTTGATTATCCTATCGGGTCCAAAATGACCTCCTGCAACACCTTGGTGTGCAGTCTCTAGTATGCTCAGGTAATTGCTCTCATGAACACATTGTCTTAGATATCCATCTCGTCCCCTTTTGTATAGATTATCGCCAATAAGTGAATAGTCTTGAGCTTCCTGCTCTAGACTGCGTTGTCGAGCTAAGATCATGCCTTGAGGGAATGTGTGCGTCCTCAAGTATGTCACTAAAGGTTCACTCCAGTCTGGTGTGAGAGACACGTGATACAATGTGGCATGCTCTACTGGTGGTCTTTCACAACACACCTGGCATTCTTTACACAACTTGTAGACATCTGCTTCCATCGTAGGCCAATATACTCCCAATCTCTGCAGAGTCTGTAGTGTTCTATGTTTTGAATGATGTTGCTTTAGTGCACCTAAGTGTGCTAATTGCAACCAATTCGCATGTTCTGATTCATCTACACAACAAGCAAGAATCTTTTGATTATCTTGTTTATATATGCTTCCTGCTATTATTTGGTACCTCTGAGATTTGGTAATCTCTCCTTCTTTGATCTTTATCAAGGAGAAGGAGTAGATACAAAACAGATAGGTTCGCGGGTCGACTAGCTCAAAAAGCTTACTATATATGGAAGAGACAATGAACTTCAAATCCCCATAGCAATCAACATGATTACAATTAGAAAAACTCCTTTTACAAGAGTGATACACATAGGGTTGAGTGTATATAATGCAAAAAAGTATAAGGAATAGGCAAAATATGCTATAGGAATGGATCAGACACTCAATGGTGGTACCTCCTATTTTTCAGGAATACGTAGAGATTGACCCCGAGACAAAAAAACTGAGAATTCTTGGATATACCAAACTAAATGCTATCAAGATTTACAGACATAAACTAGACACTAATCTCATCCTACTGAGCCATCTTGCACTCAATTGGGAGCTCTGTAGAGAGATCAAAAGCCTCTGCAAGATTACTGTTGGCAAAGAAGATGATGGAGGACCTGAACCTAGAAAACTAATCTGCATCTTATTGTTCAGCATCAGATAGTGTCTGTACATCACTAGTGAATGATTCTTTGGCTTCTTTAAAAGTGTTATGTATTTTCCAAACCAGGGTCTTTAACAACTTTTGGACTTTGTGTGGGTCCAGCAACACATGAACTTTGACATCTTTTCTTGAAGATGTTGTAGTAGAGACCACAACGGGCTCTGAGCTTCAACCAATTGGACTGCAAACTCTTCCTGTAAGTAGAAATCTTGCTTGAGAACATGCTTTTTGCATTTATGCTATGCTTGTGGTTTCTACAGGGATTGTGTCTTCTAGGCCCCACAAGCATTGCTAGGTTTTGTATTTTGTTCTGATGATGTGTGATGGCTGTAATGATTTGGGAGACTTTTGTAGAGAGCCTAGCATTGGTCTCCTGTAGACTTTCAATAATCTAGTACAATAGGTATTTTTCCCACATAATCTCCTTAAGTTAAAAATTGGCCTCATAGAGAGCGGCTTTTTGAACCATAGTCTCATGCTTGAATTCTTGGATGTGCTAAAGGTGTCTTGTGTTGGCCTCTTGCAAATTGTTGGATTTCTTCTCCACGAGCTCTTTCTCTTCATCACTTCTTGAAAAAATCATTTTAAATATGTGGTCTACTAGGATTCTCGATGCAATTGTTCTGCTAACTGGTAGGAGTCTTCTATTCGGACAACCAAGTCAATCTGGAGTTCCTACATATGGTGCTACAAGCAGTAATTGTCATGCTAAAGGGAGGTACATGATTGATGGAACTGTGCCATCTCGTTCCTAATCAAATCTTGCACATGTACAAGATCTATGGTGAGATGTGCAAAATTAATGAATGCCACATTGGTTTTTAACATCAAAGGAGTATAACTCTTCTTGGAGGGTAGGAAGTGGTGGGAGATCAAGCATGCCAGTGTAACTATCCAAATTTAGGTGTGCTCGGGGGAGGGCACGAGTGACTAGTCAAGGATTTGGGGAGAAGGAGTAACCAGGGGTGAGTAATTGGGAGAGAGAGGTGTAGAAGCTATCAGTGATGAGGAAGGGGTAGGGATGGGATGTGCAGTATTAACAACAAGTTGGGGTTGAGGGGAAGGAAGTGGGGTAGCTACTGCTTTCATCATCGGATCGTCAAGCGGGGAACATTAGTGGAGCCCAAAGGAGAATGGAAGGAATCTTCCAAAGAGGCTGACTGGAGAATAATCTTAGGTGGGGTATGTTGGGATACAATAGCATGGAGGTCTGAAGATGAGGGTATAGATGTCATATTTAGTACAATTTGTTCCATCTTAGAAGAGCTCAAACTGCATACTTGATGTGGCCTTTTGGCACGTCGAAAGATCAAACTGACACTTTCATTGTCTTCGGCAATCGCCGAGTAAAGAGGAGCAAAAATCCTAGGAACAAGTAAAATATGAACAGGAATAGGGAACTTGTTGGGATATTGAACAGAGAGAAGGTAAGGTAAGCAAGTGCAGGTGACATCACTCTATTGCAATTGTTTTACCATCTACACACATTCCGTATGAATGTGGTTAAACAATATTACAAACTAATTGAACGATTGATGGGTAGAGGTGACAATGATAATAAACATTTTTTGAAATACCATAAGGGTGATATTGCAAATTCATCACCACCACCAGGAACTAGAGGATGGTGTTGAGAATATGCGAGTGCATCTCCCTTTTGTATCTTGGAGTCACTCTATTTCCATTCCATTTCCATTTTATATTATATGCTTTGTATTTGGTACCTTGCCATTTGCTTCTACCATTGTATTCATTCTCCTTTGAGGGTATTTATCCCACATGAGATGTACTTTGGAGAGCCCCTCCCAAATCTATATAAGGAGGGCCTCTCCCCCCATTCGTACTTGGTTAGAAGCTTGAGGAGCTTACTCCATGCTCTTGGCAAGCTCAATTCCAATCCATGTGAGTTTACCCATTTCTTGGTCTACTCACTTTGAGTCTCTCACACTCTTTCTTTTGTGAGTACATTCTTCTTTTCATTTTGCTTCCACGCGTGTACTCTCTACATGATATCAGAGCACTAGGTGGAGGTCTTGGTGGCACGTTTGGTGATCATTTTGGTGGTGGTGGTGGTAGAGCTTGGTGGTGTGGTTCTCCAATCATTGGGAGTGTCCTTTTGCCACCATTTGTGCTCTTTGGGTCTTATTTTGCCCATTTGCCCACTCTCCCACCCTTATCCTTCATGAGTTTGTACACATTTTACTCCCATTTTCCCTCCGTCTCACCCTTTGTCTTGAAGTATTTGATGTATTTCATTGTCATACGATATGTGTGTTGCTCAACTCAAACCTTATGACATTCTGTTCATTTAGCATCGCAATTGTGTGGAGTTGGTTGATAAAATGACTTTAAAGTGTTCATAAACACTTTTGGCATTTTTTCTTTCTTTCATTCGAAATCATTTTGTGGAGTTGCTTCTTCGTAGTACTTTAGTTATGGAATTCTTGCTCTATTTCCCTCTTCTGAGTAGATCTTACACTTTCATGCTTTCATTTGATTGAGCACTGAACACGAGTTCTGCGACAATTATACTTAATCCATAACACTAAGGGAGATCAGGGGCTAACGGACGCATCTATGGGTATGTGTTCCAAGTCTGAAACTGTGCACTCTCTGTCATAATAGAGGGGAAGGCAATCAAGCAAACTCTTCACCTATCTATGTCGTTGTGCCATCTCTTGTTGAGTGAGAGATAGACAGACGTTACCAAGGAAAGGAAACAGAATCAAACCCAATCCTCGTACTATTATGCGCTTCATCTTCTCTGATGAACCTATTGAAATCCATCTTCTGGTATTATCATGTCACACCAGAGTGTGCACCTGAGTTTGTTGCATGAGGCTTTGCCTCCAAGTTTGAGATAAGGGAGAGTCACCATATCAAGGCTCACAACCCGGAGCTGAAACAGCTTCAGAGAGTCGCCATCGCATATCTTCGTGCCTTCTATCTATCTCTGAGAAAGAGAGAGCGATATATTGCAACACGCTTTGGATGTTTTGGACTTAGCTGCTTCGGGCTCGTGGTCTTCGCGCAGTACCCACAAGGCACTAAAGTAGTGTATCACAGAGTTGCACCAACTCTTTGTGACATATTAGCTCAGCAACTCAGTCCCGACGCCATCTCTGCCAACCATAGAGAGAGAGAAAGAGAGACAGAGAGTGCCGGATTTCATTCTATTGTGAAGAATCCGACTCCGATTGAGGGTCTTGACTATATCTACACCATTTTTCTCTTAGAGAGAGAGAGAGACTGAAAGAGAGAGAATGAGAGAAAGGTTCTCTGCACGAAGGTTCTAGTGGTCATTGCCATAACAGCACGCCATTTCCTCATACGCAGCCCGACGTGTGATCTTCACATGGTTTCCCTGAAAATTAGTGATTCTGGCACAAGTAGTCCGCCAACTTCTCTGTACGATAGAGAGAGACATGCATCAGTGGTGCCATTGTGGTCTACATACTCGAATCCTTCAGCATTATTTCCTGTGCTATTATCTTCATCTGTCGATAGCTATTTCGAGCATGGCGACAAGCTTTTTGGTGCCAGAGAGAGATACAGAGGTAGTATCCAATGTTCAAAACCGCCATGACATCATAAGCAGTCCACCTTTTGCCATATTTGTGTATAAATGGTTTTCAATAATTTCTAAGAATTCATAGGCGGGTTCACTAGCCACATCATCAATTCTTTTGCCACACATCACGATATCTTCTCTCCTATCACACGAGCAACTTGGCCTTGATAAATCAAAAGATATTTTGCACAAGCAATTAGGAAGTTATATTTTCCAAAAACATATTATCTCAATTATTATTACAACTTAGTTTTTTTGACCCAGGAGTACTTAACCACTCAATTTAGCACCTCTCAAAGGGACTTCTTTGGAATGTGAAAACTCTCCTTCGAGGGTACATCTTTTGACATCCCTACTAAGGCATTACCTTTTGTATCTAAGAACTTTAGTTGTATTTGCCACCAGAGCTTAGCTCACAACTCTTTAGCAATTATTTGGCACTCAATGCCTCACCAACTTTGTATCTTCTCCAGGATATCAACCCTCATTTTTAGGCATACCAATCCTAATTTCAAGGATAGACACTTTGTGAGAGCACTTTGTATTTTTCAAAGGGTTTGCACCCCACTTTTGCACACTATAAAGCCATTATTTGTATTTCTCCATAGTGTTTAACCCTCATCATTTGGCACCCCATTTGGCACAAAGTGCCTCATTTTTGTAACATCGCAAGAAAAAAGGAAGAAATAAGGAGTATTGTCTGTATGGCTAGAGAGGCTTATCTAAGCCTCCACATGTGACTTTCTCTGTGTGCAACGGGCTACTCTAGGCCCCCCAAGGCATCTCTCTCGCATTATCCAGTGTAGGGTTATTCTAAGCCCCCCTCCAAAGTATCTATTTCATTTTTGGTGCAAGTGTAGGGATACTCTAAGCTCCCCACCCCTA
This sequence comes from Ceratopteris richardii, assembly GCA_020310875.1. Taxonomy (NCBI): domain Eukaryota; kingdom Viridiplantae; phylum Streptophyta; class Polypodiopsida; order Polypodiales; family Pteridaceae; genus Ceratopteris; species Ceratopteris richardii. Next base: position 2,975,678 of record CM035440.1, read on the forward strand.
CCCCACCTCAATTTTGTGAACCAATTTTTTTGCAAGTGTGGTAACTTCTTTTCAATGATGATAATGTCAACGATTTCAAATGCAAAATCCACAAGTCACTTGTACTTACCCTCTTGTACACCCATCTTCATGCCAAAATATGAAAGGCTAAATGACACAAATTACAACCTATGGAAGGATACTATTAGGGCCTATCTCTATACAAATCTATTGTATGTGGTAGTCGAAGACACAGAATGAGAGCTTGATAAGGATAGAGATCTAGGATCTTGGAATATATGGAATAAATGTTAAGGACAAATGAGCATTAACCAACTTCTCCTTGCATGTGATGAACTGACAAAGGGTCACATCACTGCATATAAGACTTCAAAAGACGCTTGGGATACTCTCACATATCTCTATGAAGATAAAAACCCTTCTAAGATTTATACTCTAGAGGCCGACTTCCACAATCTCACTATACATCCACAAGACACCATCAGAAAAGTGATCACCCAATACGAAGATTATCAATGCAAGCTAGCACTTTGTGGAGGATAAATTTCTAGTGAAGACATGGCTATAAGATTTCTAAACAAGCTTTCTAGGTCCTATGGAGTATTTGTGACTACTCTGTATAATAGAGGTCAAGCACTCACTTTGGAAGAAGTTAGAAGATTGTTACTTCTCCATGATTCTAGAAAAAAGACCCAAGCTACCCAAGAAACAGCTATGAAGGCTAATACCACGTTCCACAAGAATGAAGGAAAAAAAGGAGATCAAGAATCAATGGAAAAAGGCAAGAAGAAGTTGACTTGCAATTTTTATGGCAAGCCTCGCCACATCGAAAAATATTGCTTCAAGAAGAAGAACAAGGATAAGTCTAAGACTACTTCAAAGACTGAACATCATTCTCACTCCAGCAGTGAAGATCTCTTTCTCACAACTAAACATACGGCACTTGTCACATCCACTCCCAAGAAAGAATGGATTTTTGATAGTGGTGATTTATCACATATGTGCCATGACAAAGATGATTTTCATGAGCTTGAAGAGCACAAAGCTCAAGTGTATCTTGTAGACAGCAAGTGCATTGAGATCCAAGGAAGAGGCAAAGTTCATGTCACTAACGGAGAAGGCAAGAACAAGTCACTCAAAGATGTTCTTTATGTACCAAGCCCTTGTAAGAACCTTCTCTCAGTGAAGGCCATCACAAAGTGAACATGACAGTGCAATTCGATCACAACAAAATTGAAGTCATCAATTGTGAATCCAATGAAGTGATAGCTCACGGCTTCGAAGACAAAGGTCTCTACAAGCTTTCAAGTTTTTTGGAAAAAGATTCAAGTCTTAGCTTGTTGCATTGCAAATTTGGACATACCTCTTTCTTAGCTAAGATCTCTTCCAATCATTTTGTCAAGGGTTTACCTAGGATCACACAAATGGAATTGAACTACCAAGCATGTGCCAAGTAGACAATTGTCCCTTTGCCTATAGAAGCATCCATTTCTGCATCTAAACCCTTAGCATTAGTTCATCTGAATATTTGTGGACCAATGCATACACCTTCTCTTAGTGGGTCAATTTAGTTCTTCTTGATAGTAGATGACTTCACTAGATACATGCAGGTTTATTCACTAAAGCATAAAGAGGATACCCTTTCAAAGTTTAAGGAGTGATCAGAAATAGTTCAAGAAGACTTTCCAAGTTCTTTGAAGATCATCCGATCTGATAGAGATAGTAGCTTTGTCAATCACAACTTCTCCAAGTACTTGAAGCAACATGGAATCAAGTATCAAGCAATGCAAGATACTCAACAAGGTATTGCCTTACATAAGATTCAAAGTGTGATCCAGATGACCAAAGTTATGCTTAGTCAAAAGCAACTTCCACTAAAGTTTTGGGGTGAAGCAGTACAAACAACAATACATATTCGGAACAAAGGGTTATCAGATGTCTTGAAGAACCAAACACCATTTGAAGCTTACTTTAAGCAGAAGCCAAGTGTGAACTATTTTTGTGTCTTTGATAGTGATGCCTATGTGCAAGGCCATGATGATGATCAGCCTAAGCAGTACATTTTCATTGGTTACAGTGATTGTCAGAAGGCATACAAACTCTATGACCCATAGAGTCACTTAGTTATAGTAACAAAAGACTCCACCTTTAATGAATACTCTAAGTAGTCATCTCTTTTGGATCCTTCCATTTTTTCTTCAGAGGAGGATCATTCCAATTTCAGACAGTCACACTATGTGGTGCATGCTCTCTTTGTACATGACTTCCCAGATCATGATACAGTTTTGGAGTAGGAGGAATCAGAGATACCATCTCAGCTTATAGCTTAGATGGCTACAACTTCTATCGTACCATCAAAGGTTTATATTTCCCCTTAGTTTTAGTTGGGCATTACTCAAGGATCAATGAATCGTCATTTTCCATTCCTATCCTTGAGAGTCCACTTACCTCGTCTACAACAACATTCTCAGCATGTACTCTTCCATTCATGGAGTCGAGCATCTTTTCATTTACCATAGGATACTCCTACATCTACTTGGATTCATCACTCCCTTGGATACTTTTTTGAGCCAGCCTCTTGGTTCAAAGGGAACTTACATGGTCCTACCAACACACATCAGGACTTTGTACACTCCATGGAGGACTACAACATACAAATGTACTACCATGGGACTATGATTTTATGCATCATGCTTTATATTTCATTCTTGTAGGACCTACTTCTTAGCGATAGACATCTCTTGGTGGATATTGTCAAAGCTTTGGAGGTTCCCACATACCACATGGAGTCATCCTACCTATCTTGCATGGAGCTGATCTCGTGCAATAAGATATTGTTCCATACCTATACCTCGTTGGTGGTGTACCTATGGAACATCCGCTTGATCCATCTCTGGACATTTTATGGAGTACCTGGAGATCCCGCATCGCCAACACCACTTGGTGGTTGTGGATTTCCACATCCACATGGAGACTTCCTATTTGGTGCTCATGTTGCTACTGCTACATGGTTGGTGGACCTTTCTCTCATACCCTAGTACCGTCCATACTCTACAAAATGGAGCTACAGAGGGTGCGTGGAGAATATGAGAGTGCATCTACCTTTTGTATCTTTGAGTCACTCTATTTCCATTCTATTTCCATTACATTTCGATTTTATATTATATCTTTTCTTTTTGGGTACCTTGCCATTCGCTTCTACCATTGTATTCACTCTCCTTTGAGGGGATTTATCCCACATGAGATGTACTTTGGAGAGCCCCTCCCAAATCTATATAAGGAGAGCCTCTCCCCCCCTTTGTACTTGGTTAGAAGCCTGAGAATCCTACTCCATGCTCTTGGCAAGCTCATTTCTCATCCATGTGAGTTTACCCATTTCTTTGTCTACTCACTTTGAGTCTCTCACACTCTTTCTTTTGTGAGTACACTCTTCTTTTCATTTTGCTTCCATGCTTGTACTCTCTACAAATGGAACTTTCCAATTTAGGCATTAGTTAATGGCAAACGCAATCAAATTGTGCCAATGGATGAGCTGCTCCATAGTAGCCTGAGAAAGAGGTTTGATGTGTGACACACCATCAATGGATAGGAAACAATGGTGCCCAACCTCGATAGTGGTGGTGCATAGTTTGGTTCCATTCAGTAGAACAAACCATATAATGGTGGAGACATGCCCCATAACAATGGACTGTGTGATGCTTTCTGCTATAGGGTGCATAATAGCAATATCCCATTGAAGGAGTGCAAACTGCGAAAGGCTACAGAGAGTCAAGACTTGCAAGGTTTCATCACAAAATACAATTGATAATGGTTCAACAGGCATGAGTGCTTCCATGACTAGAGCATGCATGAAGGATAGGTATGCAAGACACACTACGAATGCAAGAATGCATAAGACAATAAGATATATAATCCAACATGGTGGTATATAAACACAAAGAAGGGAAGATGGCATCATAGGGGAGAGGATAACAAAATGATGAATCTGATATGAGGAATGGCATAAAAATCATCATGCAAAACCATGGAATCATGGACAATGGGTTAATGATTCATACACATGGCAAGGGGCTGAAAAGGCCATAACTTTGATGTATTGACCAAATTTTTAATCGATTCTCTAACAAGTGTTTGTAATTGAAAAGTTGTTGGACTGAGTCGAGCTAAAATTTGGTAAGGACCAAACCACTAGAATTCAGTCTTGCGAGCAACGTGATCTGATTTTGAGTTGTAAAACAACACAAGTTGTCCTTCTGAAAAGATAGAGGTTTTGAGAAATTGATCAGGTGTGTGAGCCTACCGAATCTGCAATTCTCACATCAATAGAAATGTTTCAAATCATTGCTCATCCAATGAGTGAAGTTCCCCAAGATGGGAATAGGGTGATTCTTCACGAAGTAGCTTTCGATCAATGGCCAAATGCAGACTAGGAACAATAATTTCCATAGGAGTGATTGCTTCTAGACCATAAGCCATTTTGAAAGGGGTGAAACCAGTAGCAATATTATAAGTAGTTCCATAAGCCCATAAAACCATAGGTAATAGCTAGTCCTAACATTCATGACAATCCACAATTAACCTCTTCACCATAGACATCAATGTTTTATTAGTACTGTTCACCAAGCCATTTACAGGAAACGATTGAGTTATGTGAAACGACTGAGTGTACTTCATTTATGGGTTATGTTAAATGACTGAGTGAGAGCTATAATGAGATCAATCGCTTAGTATGTTCCATGATTAGAAACAATCTCTAGGGGTAGGCCAAACCGAGGTAAAACATCTTGAGTTAGACAACACACAAACGTGGAAGTAGTGGTTGATTTATTAGCTAAGGCTTCAACCCACCAAGTGGCATAACCCGTATAAATGAGTATGTAGTGATTGTTGAGGATAGCCGATGGGGTGATGGATCCGACAAATCCCGTCCCCACTTTGGGAAAGGCTTCAGGGGAAGAATAGGTTGAACGGGAAAATGATGATGAGGTAATGATTGACTGATTCTCTGATAGGGATCATTGGTCTGGACATATTGATGAGCATCCTCTTACATCGTGGGCCACTAGAGTCCACTCTATAACAATTTCTAGTAGGTTGGCATAGCCAAAAAATGACCATTAGTTGGATCAAAAGGGGCTAGTGCTAATACAAAAGGAATCTCATGTGTTGGGACAAACTAGAGCCATGCTCTCGAAGGATCAAAATAATATAATTGGCCCACAATAATGTAAAAGTGATGACTTTATAGTGCTAACTTTTGAAGAGCAGCAATGGGAAGAGAGTCAAGGGGCAATCAATGGTTAAGAAGGTTAAAAGTGTATCATAGTAAGAATCAACTAAATCTCGAGTAACTAGGGTGACATTGAGCTAGGTTTCGTAGATTGGAATGTTGGTGCAATATCCAAGCCTTCACATTTGGTTGGGCGTGGAATGAAATATTTGCAACCATTTGATGGATCATGTGATCCTAGCTTGTAATCTTATGATCACTTACCATTTGTAAAAGATTAAATCTATGAAGGATCTTGTAAAAGCCTAAATTTTGTGGATTTTGGAAAGACATTAGCTACGAGTGATTCACGAGAGAATAACTCCTCAATCATAGGAGTCCCTTTTTAGATGGAGCCAAGTTTGAATTTCAAATTCAAACTTGAGAGAACAACTTATATAAATGACTCTGAAAAACTCACGGTGTGTGGCCTCATTGAGAGATCTTCTATTGATCATTTGTAAGACATGAGTAGCTTATACCATAGGTCACTCAATCTCTTATCATTTGGCATCATTTCAATGCCAATGATCTTGTACAACAATGCTCCATAATACATATACTTCATTGATCATCTCTATCTACTTCTCTACTATGACTTCTCAGAATAGTGAACTTTTCTTGATCATATCGGAGCGAGTTCTCATCCATTTTGCATGATCTATAACTTGTTGGACCCAGCTCAAAGTATATTTTATGCTACCCAAGTTTCAAGTCATTTGGTTTAACAATTTGGGAGAAATTGCCATCAAATTTCTCACTAGTCATTCACTAATCAGTCCCTAAAAAGTTGGAGGTAAGCCTTAGATTGCTAAATTGATTTTTGAGTGCATAGGTTGTTATTTTAAATGATTCCACTTGTAAGAATTAGCTGTCTAAGCTAATTTGATTCCCTCAAAAGGAATTTGAACAGTTGTTACTATATTGTGAGAACTGAGCAAAAGAACGAGTAGGTGTCTAGACCAAGATAGCAAGTTTTGTGAGACTAGCTATTTGTGAAGTAGTCTATATTGATTCAATTCTTTAAAGCATCAACTCCAAAGTACATAGGTACTTTCTTGGTGTCATTTGCAAGCTAAAAGGGCCTACAACATAACTGTGAAGTTTGATAGGGTAGGCACAAAGGAGGTTTTAGCAGTACCATCTCACCTTCTTCATCCATCTCATCCAACAGTGGTATCAGAGCAAGTTAAGGTAAAATGGGAGATGGTTTGTCTTCTTTCATTGATAAATTGGACAGGAATAACTATCCAGCATGGTCCTTGAAGATGAAGACCTATCTACAAGGAAGGATTCTCTATGGATACATATTAGGAGATGAGGAGATGCCCATATTCAGAAGCAAAAGTCAACCTACAAGAGAGGAGCTAGAAAGACTTAACTCATGGTGTGCCAAAGATGCTTTAGCAAGGTCACATCTACTTAACTCTATTTCTGACTTCCTTCTTCCGCACATTAGGAATTGTAAAAATTCCCAAGAGACTTAGGATACATTATCTTCATATTTTTCTTCCAATACAAGAGCTAGAAAAATCAATTGTGGATTGAGTTTACTACACAAAGTAGAACGTTTCAGCATATGTGACCAAAGTAAAGGATGTGGTTGATCAATTGGCAAGCATAGGAGAGGAGGTTGAAGAAGAGCAAATGGTGAGACAAATAATCAATGGCATCAAGGCGGATGATAAGTGGGAAGCTTTCACAACTGCTATGGACCTTTACATGATGCAAATCCCAGATCTTACCACACTCATGGGACAAATCTTTACCCATGAAGCCAAGCTCAACAAAAATGGAGAACCATCAAGAGGTAACAACTCTTTTGCCCTCTATACAGATAAAGGAAAGTCTAACGATAACGGGAAGAGCAAGAAGGTTGAAGATGAAGGTACTATTTCTCAAGCTAACTATAGAGGGAGAGGTAGGAACTCAAGAGGAAGGGGCAGAGGAGGTAAGCAAGCTAGGGGGAGACCTTTCAATGCTTCGCCATGGAATATATGTGGACTGTCTAATCACACAATAGATGAGTGCTATAGGAACTTCAAGAACCAGAAAGGAAGAGGATTTCAAAGAGGTAGCTACTCACAATCAAGAGGAAGATTCAATCATAATCAAAGTTACAACCATGGCTACAACAACAATTACAACAACAACTATCAAGGAGGATACAAATCAAGAAAAGACTTCAACAATTATACAAAGGATCAAGAGGATTCTCTTCTCATTATGAACATGACTTCAAAACAAGGTATGAATGATGAGCACCTCTTCTATATTGACTCAGGTTGTTCAAACCATGTAGCAGGGAATGTAGCTCTCCTTTCTGATCTTGAGGAGCCCAAGGGAAATCACCAAGTGCAGACACGAGATGAAACCAAACATTCAGTGGTCAAGGTAGGAAATGTCAAAACTTCTGATGGGAATAAAAATTTGTTGTGCAGGGTTCTTTATGTACCTACTATCATAGAGAATCTGATGAGTGTTGGACACATAGTGGAAAAGGGTTTGTAGGTTAGGTTCAATAAATATGGAGCTTTTGTGGAGGATCCCCAACACGGATTCAAGAGAATTGCCAAGGGAGAGAAAACAGGTACATTATTTACATTTGAACTTGAGGACACTAGAAACATTGCACTCTATAATTATGAGGATCAAACTTTGCCTAAGTTAGAGATTTGGCATAAAAGATTAGGGCACATTGGTGAGAGAACCTTGAAGCAAATATTACAGGTTACTCTTTACAAAGAAAGGCTATATGCATGAGGATTATTTGGAATTTGTCCACACAGATGTGTGGGGACCAAGCAAGGACCCTTCAATTTCAAGCTCAAGGTACTATGTGTCATTTGTTGATGATTTTAGTAGGTGGAATATCTTGTATTTCATGAAACATAAAGATGAAGTGTTCAATTGCTTCAAAGAAGTACCTTGCACTTGTGGAAAATCAAACAGGAAGAAGCCTAAAGAGGATAAGGTCAGATGGAGTAGGTGAGTACTTCTCCAATGAGATTGATGCATTTTTGTAGGACAGACGTATCAAAAGGGAGATTACTACTAAATATACTCCTAAACAAAATGGAGTAGTAGAGAGGAGAAACAAGTTGATTGTGGAAATAGCTAGATCAATGCTTAATGAAAAGAAATTGCCTAATTATTTGTGGGCAAAGTGTGTTTCTACTTCCAATTATCTTATTTACAGGTTACCCTCTAAATCAGTTGATGGGATGACCCCATATGAAGCATGGCATGGTAGGAGACCATCACTTGATCATTGCACGATATTTGGATGTGTTTCTTATGTGCATGTTCCATCTCAAATCAGAGGTAAGCTAGACCCTAAGGCAGAAAAATGCATCTTCATAGGGTATGATTTAAATAAGAAAGGATACAGGTTTTCTAATCCATCCAACAAAGGATTTATGGTCAGTAGAGATGTTGTGTTTGATGAGAATTATTCTTGGTTTGAAAGTGAATGCAAGAAGGTCAAATTGCCATATGACTTGGAAGAGGAATTTCCAAGCCTTACCAAGGAGGAGCCAAGCACAATTGAAGACATCAAATCAGATGATGAAGACACCATCAACTTGGAAGAGTTCAAAGCATGGAAATCAAAGGGCAAGGTTAAGATGAAAAGGTTGAAGGACATACCTGAATCATCCAACCAAGCCTTGAGAAGGTCACAAAGAGAGAGTAAGAAGCCAATCAGATATGGGTATGATACTTCATTAGTTACTAAGCATTCCATTTATCTTGCTAAGGATTCATCACTTGAAGAAGTAACTACCAAAGCAGAATGGAAAGAAGCTATGAATGAAGAAATAAAAGCACTCCAAGAAAATGACACTTGGGAGCTAGTACCCAAGAAGGCATCAATGAAGGTAATTAGTTCTAGATGGATTTACAAAAGCTAGACTTTTGGCTAAAGGTTTTGCACAAAATCAAGGAGTAGATTATGAAGAAACTTTCTCACCTGTGGCTAAAATGCCAACCATCAAAGTATTGATAAGTGTGGCTGCATCTAGAAATTGGAATATGTATCAATTAGATGTGAAAAATGACTTTCTCAATGGTTGGATTTTAGAGGAGGTTTACATGGCTCAACCTCCTAGGTATGAAGACTTGTTGCTCTAGCACAATGGTAAGTACCACGTTAAGAAGCTTCACCTCCTTAATGTCAATCCGTGGGAGAGGTAGGAGTGATATGAAGATCGTGAACGTGAGATGATGTGAGAGTGAAGGTGAGAAGCACAAAGATGCACACACACATACACACACACAATGAAGAGACAAGCAAGACACAATGGAAGGTGGGAAATTAACTCTATTACTCAAGAATGCTCTTACAAGCTCAAACTAGCTCTATGCTCACACTAACCAAAATGAACCAACCCCAAAAATGAGCTCTCTAGCTCTTTTTATAGTTTCTAGACTAGTTTTGACCGGTTTCACATCTAGTGACCGGCCTAGTTAAAAAATAGGTCCTAGAGGCTATTTGGAAGGGTAAACGATGTCTAAAAATAACGAAAATTGGTACGCGCATTCTACCTAAGCTCCTCAAGCTCGAGGACTCCTCGGCTTGCACAAAATGGAGCTATGGATTACAAAATGGGGTTTTCTATGATACATATGTTACAATTAGTGATAACAATCACTGTTGAATGTTTTGGAGAATTAATAAGAATTATATTTGTTTAAAAAATTGATCCGCCTGGCTCCCTGCTTCGTCTTCACATGCTTCCGTGGCGTCTGTGCCTCTGACTGCTTCCAACACCCCCCTCCCTCTCGCTTCTGTCGTCCCTGACAGAACCTTGTTGTGAGGTCTGCCGGATGTAGTTCTGTAGGAGGTCCTGAGCGAGGGTGTGCTCTGAGATGCGAATGCCTCGGGCTAGATCAGCCTCGAGTTTCTCCCAGTCGATAGGTTGTGGCTCGTCTGGTGGTGGGAGCTGATAATGTGTGGAGTACACCATTCGTTCACAGGCGAATAATTGCAATAAGTGTGTGGGCCTGCTTATAAATACCTCTGAATGGTACTCCCAAAAGCCGGTGGTGAACATTTCTTCGAATGTCTGCTTGTAACATGCCGGCAGGTATTTGATTCTGCAGTGCCAGGCGTAACACACCCGTAGCGATGGCGTTGTGCTCATATCATAGACTAAATCAAAATTGCCATGCTCAAAGCCCGGGGTGTTTACATGGGGAGCCTTGATGCGTCGGAAGACTTTAAAGACCATCTGCATCATGTCAAAGATTTTGACAGTCATGTGCGCGGCAACATCATCCATATGTTTTAATCTAGGGAGCCAGTGGCGGATCGTCGCCATCATGTAGCCTACTGTGGGTAACTCGATTGGTGGCCTGAAATAGGGATAGTTCAGCCAGTCTTGGCACTGCTTATTGTTCTGTACCTTAATGGCGAAGGCAGTCCAAGAGCGGCATCGTGGGACTGGTCCCCAGCACGGATTAAATTTTAAGTGCAGCGGCGCTTTTACCCACGTGCTCATCATCTCTGGATAATTTTGCAATAAATCTTTGCGCCAGTCTGGTTGAAGGATTTCACCTCTCTGCGCCCTTGGTGGCAAGTCCTCTGGCTCGAATTGAGTTGCATGCGTTGGTTTCATGCCGGTTTCTTTCTCGATGGCTAATTGGTATTCGGCCATTAACATGAAGTACGGTTTATATTGGAGCTCATGCCCAGATATGTATCGTCGCGGGGCCAATTGAGCAAAGAATGGTGACTGTAAAATTTTCTCTTCAATTATGGCCATGGCATGTAGCTGTGCCTCTACTCTGGCCGAGTGTGTCGTTCCGAGTTCTTCCACTGTCTTCATCCACGCGGGGGTAGGTAATTCGTAGGTCATCTGGCCTTCGGCCGTGACACGTCCGCCTGGGATGGGTATCGGTTCATAAGCCTCTTCGAATGTCTCCTCCACCGGGATAGTGACGGTTTCTTCCTCAGCTGGTAGCTCAGGTGGGGAGTCTGGCCTTGGTGGTGCTTCATAGACTGCAATTCTTGATTCAAGATTTGTTACCTGGGCCCGGAGTGCGTTGAGTTCCTCTAAAACTTCAGGGGCAGGGTCCACAGGCGCTGGTAATTCTGCTGCTACTGGTACTTGTTGTGTTGCTGGTTCTCTGAGCTGCAGCAGTTTGTGATCTTCCTTTAACTTTTGATGTTCTTCGTTCATACGATCATAGTCCTCGAGCAATCTAACATGGTCGTCTAGCAACATCCGCATCGACTCAGATGGGATTGCCTTGAATCTGCTCGGACTTAGTGGCTGTTCTGGATGATCTAAAGCCGCTTCCAAGTTCTCTCTATTTTGCTCTTGGAGTCTCTGGTTCTCTTCTTTTGCTGCGGCTAAGTGTCTTCTTAGTAAGCCCATATTTCTAGTAAGCGTTGCATTGCGGACAGTCTGGGCTCTAAGTAGGTTATCCAAATCCGCGGTGGCCTCTTTGGTTTTCTCCTCACTTTCTAGTTCTAACTTGTGATAGGCCTCTCGTAAATCTTGGTATCGACTGTTCAGTGAGGCGTTCTCAATGGATAATGAATTAAGCTGCGTTTGTAGTTCATTCGTCGTTTTCTGCAGCTGTTGATAGTTGGTGCCGAGTGATGCAAACTCATCGCGGAATTGCGTCATGCATGCGAACATGTGTTGAAATGCGGTGTCTATGGTGGGCGATAGTAGTAGTGAAGTGCTAAATGAGGATGTAGTGGGAGTGGATGCAGTGGGAATGGGAAATGGGGTTGGGACAGTGGATGCAGTGGTGATTGTGGAAAATTGTGAAGTGCCTAAATATGAGGGTGCTGTGAGTGGAGTGGGTGGTGGTGAGGTGGATGGTGATATGTCCATGCCATTGGACGTGTTTAGTGTTGTGACTGTGAAAAGTGGTGTAATCGTGGGTGGTTGTGTAGGTGTGAATACGGGATTTACAAATGTAGAGTAGTTTACAGGGGGGATGGTAGGAGCACCTTGGTGAAACGGGGAAATAGGGGTTATGGTAGGTTGGGGGGGTGAGACTGGTGAGAAGGTTAGTGGAGTTAGGAAGGGGAATGGGGTTCTTAGAGGTGGTGGAAACGCTAGGAAGGATGAAGGGGTGAAGGGGTTAACATATGGATGCGGAGGGTTGGGTGTGGGCATGGTGGTATGAATGGGTAAGGAAGAGGTTGTGGCTATGTTGCTTTGTACAGGTGTGGATGTGGGGAAAGCAGGTGGGTGTGCGGGTGATACGGGATGGGTTGGTGAAAGATGAGGTGAGAGAGGAGTCGAAGGGGTGGATGTTATTTCGAGGATAGTAGTGGTATGTACAATGGTGGTACGGGGTGGCGAATCTACAAGGATGGTTTCTGCGGTCAATGAACTTTCTGGGGCGAGGCGTGCCTCCCTGGCTTGTGCTGAGGATTGGGCTCCTGTTGGTACACGAATATACTCTCTGGGCTTTGAAAGTAGTCGCACTCGGCGGGGATCAAACTGTGGTAGTTGCTTTCTTTGTAAAAACCTGAGTGCTTCATGGGAGCCTACTGATTTGACTAACTCTCTGAACCCTCTGATATATGCGTCTTCGAATCCTCCGGAGATGAGTTCTTGTTCAATTAATGCCTGGCTCTCCTCTTCAGTTAACTTCTTTCGTGCCCAGACTTTCTCCATGGTACGATATAATTTCTTTATAGCCAGTGTGTACGCTGCGGCTTCGAAAGTCTCATCTTCATATGTGCTGGTGTCGCCGTGTGTGTCGGTTTGTTGGCCTTGGCCCTCTGTCTGTTCGTCATGTGAGCCCTGGCTGGCTTCATCGTCGCCTTCCTCGTTGTCTGTTTCGGTTCTCTCTTCTTCAGAGCTCGACACAGCTTGTCCCTGTGGCAAATCTCGCGGCGTAGTAGGGTAGCTGGGACGTTCATATTCCTGGGAGAACAGTTGCGCTTCTGAATACTGGAATTCGTTTGAGAATGCATCGGGCATCTCAAAATCAAATGTCGTGTTTATGGGGTCGGCCTCCATATGTGGTATCGGGAAAGAAAACGCTTCCGCACCAATAGTGGTGGGAGCGTCTGCTGTTGTGGTGGTGGGTTCTGAGGTGGCAGCTCCCTGAGGTGCAGCGGTACTAGTGGTGGCCTCTGTAATCACTGGTCTGGACAACCGTATGCGAATAGGTTGTACAGTGGGAGCAGCTTCTGTCTGTGGTCGCTCTCGAGATGGTTGTGGTGATGGCGACTCTGGCACTTGAAGGCAGGGGATGGTGCCTCGCATGCGCTTACCTGCCCGTGTCCTACTGGGCTTCCTGGCTTTCTTTGTTGTGCCCTTGAAGGCCTTCAGTTCTTCCCCTGTTAGTGCACGCTCAATTGGCAAGTCATAAGCCAAACACATATACACAATTCTAGTGAGCGCACAACATCCGTTAAGCACCTTCTTGCGCTCCCATCTGTGCTGTGCCAGATACATTTGATCTATGATCCAGCTTGCCAGATCAACAGTTTGAGGTCCCGTGCATGCCAAATACAATCCAAACCAGATTCGTTTATGGGGCATGGTAAATCTGTCCTGAGCTGGGAATGCGAAATGTTGCATGCATATCCTTAGTGGCTTTGACAGCTCAGGTGTAATGGCCGAAATCTCCTCCCACTTCGTGACATCCCCACGTTTCATCGGTTCTGGAATTAATCTCTCTCGATCTGTGGGTGTGTGGGTTCCATGAATCTTGATGGCTGCTCTGATTAAGTCCTTAGAGAGATAAAATCTCTTGTAAGGTGGATCATCCACTAGAGTAGGCAATATGAAGGTTCCTGGGATGTCCTTATTATCTGATGCCAGTAGGGTAGTGATTAAGTAATAGCACCTGTAAAAATCCGGTTTGGGCAGAGGATCACTGAAGTATTCTGTGAAGCCTGCTCTGGCCCAAACATGAGTTAAATCCTGGGTGCTTTGTAGGGCTTCGAACTCTCTAGAGAAAAACTGGTACTTTCCCCACGTGCGGTCATCAAATGTCAGAGAGGATTCGAATATAAAGTCCGCGTCCGCAAGGGGTCCTGCAAGGCCCTGAAACCAATGAGAGTTTCTGTGTATCTTTTCGGTGTAGCCCATGGGTGGGTTGTCGATAGGCATGGGCCCTAGAAATCCCTGAAATTCCGGCGGTGGAGCAGTCGGGTGGGACTCTGCTCGTAGCACGTTGAGTGGCACGGCCGCTACACTGGGGCCTGCTCCTGATGTTCCTTCGTCGGTTTGCATGGTGATTGGTGCGCTAGTGAGAAAGATCTGCTACAAAAGATTAACACATTAGCATGGAAATTAATTATGATCCCATTAAAGTGAGACCGCAATCCCTTTCCATAACTGATGCGTAACCCGTGTAGCCAAGTGCTGTGATGTGAGAGATGCAAAGTTCTTGCAGCACTAGTGCAGGTCTTTAACACCTACGTGTTTCAGATCATGCATACATTTCTTGATGAAATGAGATTACGAGTGGTGTGTGATGATGGTGTGTGAATTTATACAAGGTTTAAAGGTTAGTGATTTAGTACAAGGTTGTATGTTAGTCGGGGGGTAATTAGACAATGGGTTAGGGGAAGACGGTTGGACGCGCTTTGGTATCCATTTCCTAAGAGTTTTTGAATGGGTGGTGGGTTTCTGCTGAGGGGCAAAAGGTGGTATCGCGTGTGGTGGTGTTGAGGGATGGGAAGATTTGTGTGTTACATGGCTTAAGGGTTGAGCTATGATACATGGCTTGGGTACCCAAATCTGCGTGGGTGTGGGTCTATGGTGAAGGTATTTCTTGGCGATCCAAATTTGTCGAATTCTCGGACCTGTAGAAGAAGGTCGAGGGGATGGTGGATATCGATTCTGTTTCTGTTCTGCCTTTTTTTTGTCGATTTCTGCTTGGCTGGAGTTCTTTGGTGCTTTTTGTCCTTTTGGCACCCATATTTGTCTGGTGCCGCTTCCTTTGGGTGGCCTAAACTGCTTTCCATGTTGTTTCCTCTGATACTGTCGTCGGTCTGGGTTCCTTTGTCGTGGTTGACTCTGTTGTTGCTGGGGTTGAGAGGTCGGATGGACACTCTGCTTTGGAAAAGAAGGGAGATCCAACACTTGCGTGACCTGCCCATTAGGAAGTGATGCCTTATTTAACTTTAATCTAGGCCAGTCCGCAACAAGTTTGGAAGGATGAGCACCGCAGGGTGTCGTGCTCATTTGTCCGTTGATGCAACCCACCTGACCTCTGATTGTGCCCTTCTGCCCTTGCGGTTGGGTAACTGTCTCTTCTAGTTTGCAGGAAGTCCCAGGGAAGATCTCCTGTCGTCCTTCTGATTGACAACTGTCCCTAGCCAAGCCCGAGTGGGTTGGTGTAGAAGTAGCGTGACTGGTCTGCTTAGAGATCTTCCGGTCTTCCGTCGCATGCATTTCATAGGGTCTAGGGTCACAACCGTCAAGCGGAATGCCGTTAGGGAAGTCAAGCGGTATCACTCGCTTCTGCTCGAAGGTTCCAATCTGTAAGGAGCCTTGTCTAAGATTTAGGTCCACTGAGTGATCGTATAGCCAATCTTGGCCAAGGATTAGGGGTTCTATCAGGTCGTCATCACGGCACACTAGTAGCTTCGCTGTCATCGTCAAATCCTTAATGAGGATAGGAAGGTCCACCTCACCCATGCAAGGGGTTTCCATGCCTCCTAGGCCTATGAGATATGCCTCAATTGGCCGCATTTCTATTCCTGAATCCTTATAGTGGGACCATCTAATCGCACTAGTCGCAGCACCTGAGTCAATCAAAGCCCTGAGTTCTTGGCTATGGTTACAGTGCTCTAGCCTAACTTTAATGAATGGTCTCCTGTCCACTATGCTAGGATGAGTGGTTGACTTTACTTGACACATGGCCATGGGATATCTGGGTGATGTTTCCAGATGGTTATAATGTTTTCTCCCTAGTCCTTGTCTTCTTAGCTTCATGCGCTTAATGCGTTCTATGGCTTCTGCCTGAGCTTCGGCTCGTATTCGGTTTTCTTCCTCCTTACGCTTCTTTGCCAACGTGAGTCGTTTAAGCATATCCTCAGTAAGAGGCTCTTGATATAACCTGACTCTACAGCCACTAATGTAATTAGGCATTATATCTCCTTCTAAGGTGGCTAACTGTACTGCTCCGCTCGTGGAGAGTCTGTTAATGATCATAGGTCCATAACCTCGCTTTTCTAACTTTCGCGCGTGCTGTTTCAACGTATATACTAGAACTAAATCTCCTTCTTTTAGGCCTTTATCTTTCACATGTGCATCAAAATATGCTTTCTGTCGCTTCTTCGCTGCGTATATTCCTGGTGCTGCCCTCAGCCTTGTTTCTCCTAATCGTTCCAAGTCCATTATTCTTGCTGATAATTCATGGCCGGTCCACTGATGTTCTTGTGCAACCTTAAGGGTCGGTATCAAGAAGTCCAAAGGAAGCACTGCATTCTGACCAAAAACCATCTGAAAGGGAGTTGCATTGAGTACGGTCTTGTAGGCCACTCGATATGCCCAAACAGCGTGGTGTAGCTGTTTGTCCCAATCTGAACGTTTGTTGTTCACAAGTTTCGTCAGTACGGTACAGAGTATCTTGTTAGTGCTTTCAGCCTGACCATTGGCCTGAGGATGATATGGTGCAGATTTCTTGTGAATCACCATAAAATCCTGTAACAAATATTCAATGACTTGGTTTAGAAAGTGAGTGCCTCGATCGCTCACCAACTCTATAGGCAATCCATATCTTGTAAAGGCATTTTCAAATAAGAATTTTGCAGTCGTGTGTGCATCATTCTTTTTTGTGGCTTTAGCCTCTACCCATTTCGTCAGATAATCTGTAGCAACAATAATGTATTCCGCATGTGTACCTTTTGCAGGGGGGTTAATGGGTCCTACAAAGTCTATACCCCACTTAGAAAAGGCACGTCCGCCCATCATGGGTTTCAATGGCATTTCATCTCTGCGAGTAGGAAACTGAGTTCTTTGGCACACGTCACATCTCTTTACATAGGTATGAGCATCCATGTGAAGAGTGGGCCACCATAATCCTGCAAAGAGAATGGCTTTGATTATCCTATCGGGTCCAAAATGACCTCCTGCAACACCTTGGTGTGCAGTCTCTAGTATGCTCAGGTAATTGCTCTCATGAACACATTGTCTTAGATATCCATCTCGTCCCCTTTTGTATAGATTATCGCCAATAAGTGAATAGTCTTGAGCTTCCTGCTCTAGACTGCGTTGTCGAGCTAAGGTCATGCCTTGAGGGAATGTGTGCGTCCTCAAGTATGTCACTAAAGGTTCACTCCAGTCTGGTGTGAGAGACACGTGATACAATGTGGCATGCTCTACTGGTGGTCTTTCACAACACACCTGGCATTCTTTACACAACTTGTAGACATCTGCTTCCATCGTAGGCCAATATACTCCCAATCTCTGCAGAGTCTGTAGTGTTCTATGTTTTGAATGATGTTGCTTTAGTGCACCTAAGTGTGCTAATTGCAACCAATTCGCATGTTCTGATTCATCTACACAACAAGCAAGAATCTTTTGATTATCTTGTTTATATATGCTTCCTGCTATTATTTGGTACCTCTGAGATTTGGTAATCTCTCCTTCTTTGATCTTTATCCTAGGACTCTTGGGTCCGTATGTCAGAATAGGGACTAATGGCTTAGCCCATTCTGGTGCTATCTCAAGGTTAAACAAGTATGCATCTGGTAGATCATCCGCTACTCCTTGAGGGGCTTCTCCTGAGGTTAATCTTGAAAGGTGGTCGGCTCTAAGATGCGTCTTCCCTTTCCTGACTACTACTTCAAAATCATACTCCATGAGTAATAGAAACCAACGTATCAGTCGTCCTGTGTTACATGGTTTGTTGACTAAATATAATAGGGCTTGATGATCTGTAAAGAACTTGAATTGGTTGGCCAACAAGTAGTGCCTAAACTTCTTTACAGCGTAGATCATCCCTAATCCTTCTCGTTCCGTCGTGGTGTAATTTCTTTCTGCTGCGTTCAGTTGTTTGCTAGCGTAAGCTATGGGGAGATCTATGTTACCTTCATTCGTGGGTTGTGCTAACACACATCCTATGGCATAATTGGATGCGTCCACATGTACATGGAATGGCTTACTCCAATCTGGGGTAGTCAATATAGGTGCTGAGCACAAGCGTCGTTTAAGTTCATTGAATGAATTTTCACATTCATCTGTCCACTCAAAATTGGTCAAAAGAGAGTACAGAGGCTTGGCTATGATTGCATACATGTGTATGAATCTCCTATAATAACCGCAATGGTCCATAAATGCCTGTACCTCTTTCACATTAGTTGGTCTTGGTAATTCTACAATTACCTTCACCTTTTCCTCGTCCGTAGAGATTCCATTTTTTGACACAATGTGTCCTAGAATTTTGCCTTGTCTGACCATGAAAACGCATTTTTCTGGGTTCAAACAAACCTGATATTCTCGACATTTGTCAAATATTTGTCTTAACTCTGGAATATGTGTCTGTCTTACATTTGAATGAGCACATAAGTCATCGACATAAACTTCCAAGCTCTTGCGTAAGAATTCCTTAAAGACATGACACATGAGTCGCTGGAAAGTGGCGGGTGCATTTGTCAAGCCAAATGGCATTACACGAAATGCAAATATGCCCCATTCAGTGGCAAAAGCCGTCTTGTGTTGATCTTCTGGAGCAATGGCTACTTGGTTATAGCCTGAGAATCCATCAAGAAAGCTGTAAACTTCCTTGCCCGCAACTCTTTCCAATAGGTGTTCTGTGATAGGAAGAGGATAACTATCTCTAATCGTGGCGGCATTAACTTTTTTAAGGTTAATACACACACGCAATTTTCCATTCTTCTTGGGCACAACCACAATGGGGGATACCCATTCGGTATGCTCAATTTCGTAAATGAATCCTGCTTCTATCAAGCGATCTATCTCCTCTTTAATCTTAGCAGCGTAATTATCATTGTACGTATACGGTTTCTGTTTTGTCGGTTTTGCATCTGGAGTCATAGGGATTCTATGAGAACATATATCTGGATCTACTCCTTTCAAATCTCTGTAACTCCAAGCAAAAACATCTCTATATTCGCGCAATAGGGCAACTAGCTCTTCTTCTTCTTCAGTCATCAGATCATGCCCTATGTAGGTGCATTTTTCTTCTTCTCCTTCTATGGCAACTATTATTTTCTTGGTTTTCTCTCGGTTATCATATACTTGTCCATCCTTCTCTTTTCTATTAGGCATTCGTACCATGATTCTTCTATCTTCAATTTCATATTTCTTGAAGTTCTCGGGTACTTCAAACAAAGATTCTTCTTTCTCTGACATGGTTTCTTTCTTCTTTCTTTTCTTACCTTCACTCTTAGTAGTCACTTCCGTGGCTAACCTTACCTCGTTCGTAATTTCCTCGTGTCTCTGAGTGTGCGTCTCTACCTCGTAGAAATATTCTTCCTCTGATGCAAAGGGTGGGTCCATGAGAATTGATTCTAAATCAAAATCGCTTGCATCCTCAAATGCATCAGTGTCTGGTTCACACTCTTCTAAAATTGCATCGCACATGATTGGCTCTATCGTGAAAACTGAAATGTCATAGCCATCCTCGTCACAGTGGGGTGTCCATTGTTCTTCATTGATGGCTACATCCATGGTTGCTAGGATTTCCGCCCAACCATGGGGTTCAAACTCTTCGTCTGGGAATACTACAGGTGCGTAGGCTGGATCTTGAAGGTTTTGTGGACGTTGTTCCGCACCTAAGGTCCTGGCTTCTAACCGCTCTTCCTCTTGTTTGGCTACTTTACACATCCATAAATGGGTATCCTCATGCAACCAAGAAGGATCTGATTCTAATGAGTGCACGGATTCCGTCTCTACTGGTGTCTTATGGATGGTATTCCATTGTATTGGGGGTACATCTCTATGTGAATAGTCTTTAAGATTGACTTTGGTAGTCACTCCTAAATGTTGCAAGTACAAAGAATTAGTTCCCCAATCTTGTACAATTTGCAACTGACGCATGAATGGTCGTCCCAATATCATCTCATACGCATGATTTTTCGCGAAGTCACAAATGGCAAAAGTATGCTCAAATTCTACACCACAAGTGGTGAGAGATATGCCTTCTAGTAAGCCTAACGGTTTTTCTATGTGTCCATCAGCCATTTGTAGCTTCATCCTAGTGGGTCTGAGTGCTGGCTTACCCCAACGTTTCCACAAAGCGGTGGTAGCTATGGCTACTCCGGCTCCTGAATCTAAGATGGCTTTCGTGGTGTAGCCCTGATGGGTTATTGGAAGATATGTGTTACCTTCCTCTCCTTCGCTTACGTCTCCAATCTTTTCCACGGGTATCTCTGGTACCTTCTTATGTGATCCTATTTGAGAGGGTGTGGTGGCTAGCTCAGGGAATTGATTTGCTACATGCTTCCACAATTCTGGTTTCACCTTTAACAATTCCTCCAGAGTGAGATTACACTGTACTTTAGTATTCTTGATCACTTCCGTGTTCCTAGGGATCACTGATTCTTCATTCCTCACTATTATCGTGGGTGCTCTCATACTAATAGACTTTGCTTCCCAAGGTCCTGTGAACTGAGGTAATTCTTGTAAAGAATTAGATTCAAATCCTGTGGGTTCACTCAGTTGCTCCACCTCTACCTCATCATAAATAGAGGGGATATCTTGGGGAAATTGTTCTTGCAAGTCGTCTATTTCTTGAATAGGAGGATGAGTTCCTTGTTCTTTTCTCCATTTCTCTTCTTGGATTTCTCTTAAAAATTCAGTACCTATATATGGAAGATAGGTTATTTTGACTTTCTGTATTAGGTACTTGAGACAGGGATGGTGCATTCCTTTCCTGAGTTTCTGGGGCAATAGGGTTCCTATGCTGATCCTTTTTCTCTTTGCTTTCTATTAAGTGTTCTAGCCTCTCCATTAGTCCTTGAAAGTGTAATTCCGGTTTTGCCATGTTATTCCAATTAAGATATCTAGAGGCTTCAAACAAAGCTTGTGCTAACTCTACCATCTTCATGCAAAGTTTAGTTCTCTCAATTTCTAGATCAGCTCGAGGGTAGTTTTTACTCATTTCCGTGACTTGAGGTCCCTCTTTTATTCTAGCCTGATATGCACGAAACATCATGTCTAGATCTTCCGGTATGGGTTCCGCTAAAACTGATCCTGATTCTTGAGCAGGGTTTTCTTGGTTTAATTCTTGTGAAGTCAATTCTTGTATTTTGGCTCTAGATTCTCTTAGACTTCCTTCCAACTCACTTATCTTTTTACTCCATTTTCTCTTTATCCTTTCTCTAGAATCTTTCCAAGATTTCGTCTTTTTACTGCTAGATTCTGCAACTTCACTAGTTCCGGTTACTTTCTCTGGATTAAGCTGTTGGTTTTGTAAGAGCGCCTGGGCTCTGGTTATAGCTTGGATAGGCACGTACGTAGTATTGGATCCGTCTGCATTGTTTACAATACCTATCACGTTGATCGGTGTCACATTTGAAGTGTTAACTGGGTTCTTAGGACAATCTTTGATTATGTGCTCTTTGCCACAATCGGCACAAAAGCCTTGGATGCTATAGTACTGTGATTGCCTTGCTATTGGGGGATGTGGACAATCCTTAATGAAGTGATCTCCTTGGCACCTAAAGCATGGTCCTCTAGGGCCCTGTGGTCTCTGTTGTCTCAGTTGGGGCCGTGGGTTTGGGTTTGCGTACATCACATTAGCATAGTCTGGCTCCCAACTAGGTTCCATTGGAGGACTATCATAATGATATGTCTCCACATGCTCTGGTGACTCCGTGTAATAAGCGGGTGGACTAGTTACGTGTGTAGAGTCAAAACTGTTTGAGTTCGGGTCACTTTCTGTGATCAAAGGTGAAGAAGGCACTAAGGCCCTACTTAGGTTCTCTTCTGCAGCAGCGTATTTGACTGAGATGACATTCGCTGGTGGGGGTGGCTGCTGAGCTAAGACGGGTTGAGGTCTCTGTTGAGCCTGGTACGGGTAGTTCTGAGGAGGCCTATAGTAATAAGGCTGAGCATTGTATTCGCCTTGATACCTACTTGGCTGCTGGTATGTTTGCGGGTAGTTTTGTCTCACGGTTTGTTTGTTGTATGGGCAGTCCTGAGCCGTATGATTCGTGTATCTTCTCTCAATTGTACAGTAATGGCCACTAGGGTTGGCTTGAGGTTGTGGTGCATTGGGACACACGTTTGCCAAATGATTTCCACCACAAGTGTAACAACGTACGTTAGTTGGTAGCTTGGGCACCTGTTTGCTAGAAACTCCTAGTTTTTGGGCCACTTTTTCTGCTAGATCCTCTATTGAACTCGACAATTTTGTGGATGCTAGAGAAGAACAATCTGAGTCTTTATAGACCTTTGAGAGTTCTAATTCATCTCCTAGGTTGTCCTCGATGTCTATACATATTCTTACACACTCCTCTAGCGTTCTGGGTTCTTTTAGGTACACATAGGAGCGTAGTTTAGCGCTCAACAAGCCATCTAAAAACAAGGACACTTGCTTAGCTTGTGAGGGTAGCTCTTGCATTGGACATCGTTCAACATATTGTCTGAATCTACGTCCTGCCAGTCTTACTGTTTCCTGAGGGGTCTGTTTAAAGCTATGAATCAACGAAGACGTGTCATGTCTAACCCCACTTTTAGAGAATTCAGTGATGAATGACTCTAAAAAGTGATGGATGTCTCTAAATTGCCTTTGTTGCAAAGGTTGGAACCAAGTTAAAGCGGTATTCTTTAACGTTAGTCCAAATGCATTGTACTGCGTGAACATGTCCTCGACTTGTTCTGCTCTTAGTACTTGCTTGAATTCTGCGACATGGTCATAGGGATCTCCTGTCCCATCAAAGTAATTCTTCATTGATTTCACTAATTGCGTGGGTCTCAATACTATTGCATGTTCACGTGGTCTAGGTAGAGGAAAATCATCTCTACCACCTGGTATTCCATGTTCTCTTTGTCTATCCGTCCTATTAGTGTTTGTGGTTGTTCTATCTCTCCCTATGGGGGGATTGAAGCTTACTTCCGGTCTCTCGTGATTTCCTTCTCTTTGATTTCCATGGGCTAAGGATGTTCCTGCCCCTTGTTGACTTGTATTCATGTTTGTTCGAGATGGAGGGAATATCAATTCTCCTCTCCATGTGTATGTGTTTTTAGCGCGGTCAGGCACCACAAAGACTCTTTCTGAAGTCTCATCCAGGTATACAACCTTTCCAGGTGTATCTGGGTCCTTGAATTCATAAATTGTAATGATGCCTACCTCACTGGGGTTTTCCTTTCTGTACCTCCAAAAGGCTTCGTCTGTTTCTTTATTTACGAACAACTCGGTGCTCCTGTTATCTTGAGGGATCCACTCTGGGATGATTACTCTTGTCAATACGGATTTCCCTCTAGGTGTCCTAGGTTCTTCTAACGGTTCTTTTCCTTGAAATTTTGCTTCCGTCTCTAATTGAATTGTGCCAAACTCATTAGTATCGTTGGGCTGTGTACTTAGGATGTACATGGTTCCTTCTTTGTCTATGTAAGCGTCTCTCTCAAACTTCACCACTGGTCTTTCCAATCCAATGGGTTGATCAGGGTTGTGCAGTTGCACCACTTGCCTTCGCAAACCATCCTCATAGATGCGAGCACCTAATCGGTTGGTTCGGAGAAACTCTAATTGCGTTCTATAGGGTCCTTCGGGTTTTTCTAGGTATGCTACATGGGACCCTCCTTCTGGTCTGTCTGTGCTAAATGCCATTTCTGATTCACTTGATTCTGAGCTCAACTCGTAGGGATAACTACTATTCAATTGTTGAGCCCAAGATCGAGCGGTAGTTCTCACACTAGCCTCCGATGATCTAAGGCTTCTTCTGTCCGACTTACCTATATGTTTGCCTGATCTAAGGTTCATTAATTTCCTTCCTTGCTCACTCAATTACACACTTAGATCGTCAATGGTCCTTTGTTATTATTCTCTTGATTATTTTTGATTTTCTTTGGATTCTTGTCTTAATATATGCGTCAGGAATTCGACTTTCGTTATGATTTTAAGTTCTCGTTCCGTCAGACTTATGTTCTTTTCTTTAGGTTTTCGCGTCACACACACCTTTACTTTAAGTCTTAGACTTGAAATAATTAAGTATCTTGAACTTGAGGCGTTCCTATCGTCGTTAATCCACAACTACCGTTTAGCCTAAGCTAAAAATTGACCGAGGGGGTTGAGTAATCTTCCAACCTCGAGTCGGCTTTTCCGGTTGCTCTGATGCCCTGTTGCCCAAGAAGCCGTGCTTCCCAAGCTCTGCTGTCTTCACTGCCTTGCTCACTTGCCTTTGACTGCCCTTGCTAGACCTGGAAAATTCCAATATTAGACCAATTCACAAGATGATCAAACACTTGAGCATATACACCTTTTTAAGTCCCTTCTCGTTTTGCCCAAATTTTCAACACTTGCCCCCTGGCTTCCTAGTCCCAAACTAGGTGAACCTCAAAATAGCATATCCAAAAATAGATGTATCCTTTATGAAAAAAACAGTTGAGGTCACGTAGTACTCGTCACGAGCTTTCTAACGAGCTATTAAGCTCAAAAAACGGACTTCGGATGAGAAAGTTACACGCGTTCAGGCCCTGGGGGGTAAAAACTGACAATCAAATTTTCCTTCAAATATGAGCTAAGGGGTCTCCTATGAGTCTAATGGTCCAAAAATTTTCCAAAAATACCCTCAAGTTTGGTCAAAAATTGGAGTCCAAAATTTGCGATGGGGGTGGGCAATCGCGATGGTCTGGGACCGTCGCGATGGTCCAAGCGAACCGTCGCGATGGCGTGGGATTTGGACAATCCCGATGGCCCGAAAAGGCGAACCGTCGCGATGGTCCGAAATGAACGATCGCGATGGCGTGAGGTCGAACCGTCGCGATGGCCCGAAATGAACGATCGCGATGGCGTGGGAATGGACCGTCGCGATGGTCCGAAAAATGAACCGTCGCGATGGCGTGATCAGGCGGACAATCGCGATGGCGCGGTCAACGGTCAACGGTGGACAATCGCGATGGTCCGAAGTGAACCGTCGCGATGGTCCGCGATGCGATGGCTTGAGCCAATCGCGATGGTCCGAATTTTTGAAGTGTCGCGATGGTCCGAAAAACGAACCGTCGCGATGGTCTAACTTGACACGTGGCACTGTCGTGGCGATGGCGTGAGCCAATCGCGATGGTCCGGGGTCAGCTGAACAATCGCGATGGTCCGAAGTGGACCGTCGCGATGGCTCAAGTGAACCGTCGCGATGGTCCGAAAAAGCGAACCGTCGCGATGGTCCGGCCGAGCCGTCGCGATGGCGTGAGCCTATCGCGATGGTGCGACACAATCGCGATGGTCCGAGCCAATCGCGATGGTCCGAGCCAATCGCGATGGTCCACCAAACAACGAATTTTTGAAATGCAAAAATGGTTCCGTGTATGCGCAAGTATCGCCTATCTAGTGGTGTGGTCGCCTACCTCAAAAACCGAAAATTGCAGACCATCGCGATGGTCCGCCACACTCGGAAATCTCTGACAGAAAGTACATTTTTGACCTTTTGGAAGCTTTCCTGATGCTCTGAAGCTCTGTACCTGCAAGAAAACTCAAGAAAACACAAGCACATACAATCGCAAAAACTCTCTCTCGCTCTCTCGCATGCACAAATGAGGGAAAGTGAGGTGAATGGGTGGATATGGTGAATTTTCTGATTTTTTTTTGGAAATGGAGATGATGATGCGATGATGAAGATGGAGTATGGGGAAGGTGAAAAACACTAACAACTAAGTAAAAACAACAACAAAAACTGAAATTTTTACCTTCCAACGCCACTTCTTGCTATACTCTTACCATCACACATTCGTCCTAGATTCGATCCCCGGCAACGGCGCCAAATTTGGTGTTGCTCTAGCACAATGGTAAGTACCACGTTAAGAAGCTTCACCTCCTTAATGTCAATCCGTGGGAGAGGTAGGAGTGATATGAAGATCGTGAACGTGAGATGATGTGAGAGTGAAGGTGAGAAGCACAAAGATGCACACACACATACACACACACAATGAAGAGACAAGCAAGATACAATGGAAGGTGGGAAATTAACTCTATTACTCAAGAATGCTCTTACAAGCTCAAACTAGCTCTATGCTCACACTAACCAAAATGAACCAACCCCAAAAATGAGCTCTCTAGCTCTTTTTATAGTTTCTAGACTAGTTTTGACCGGTTTCACATCTAGTGACCGGCCTAGTTAAAAAATAGGTCCTAGAGGCTATTTGGAAGGGTAAACGATGTCTAAAAATAACGAAAATTGGTACGCGCATTCTACCTAAGCTCCTCAAGCTCGAGGACTCCTCGGCTTGCACAAAATGGAGCTATGGATTACAAAATGGGGTTTTCTATGATACATATGTTACAATTAGTGATAACAATCACTGTTGAATGTTTTGGAGAATTAATAAGAATTATATTTGTTTAAAAAATTGATCCGCCTGGCTCCCTGCTTCGTCTTCACATGCTTCCGTGGCGTCTGTGCCTCTGACTGCTTCCAACAAGACTCAAGCAAGGTAAACTAAGTATGCAAATTGAAGAAAGCTCTTTATGGTTTGAAGCAAGCACCTAGGGCATGGAACCGTAGGTTAACAACCCATCTTCAAGACCAAGGGTTCATGATGAGCAAGGAAGATTCTTCTCTATTTGTCAAGATAAGTAATTCAGAAGTGATATATTTATGTGTGTATGTTGATGACATCATCTTGATAGGTAGTGATGCTAATGACATCAAACAAATCAAGAACCAAAGGATACAGGATTTCAAAATCAGTGACCTAGCGTTTCTGAAGTATTTTCTTGGATTTGAATTAGTATACACTAATTCTAAAATCTACATCACTCAAAGAAAAAATGTGAAGGACATGTTGAAGAAGTTCCATTTGGAGAATGCAAAGGTAGCTAGCACCCCTATGGAGGTAAATCATAAATTGAGTGCTCATGAAAGTGATTTGCTTGAAGACATTGTAGGTTACCAAAGCATATTTGGGAGTCTAAACTATGCAACATTAACAAGAATTGGCATATCTTATCGAGTAAGTGTTGGTGCAGGGCAATCAACAATTGATGTTTTAATGAAGAATTGAAGTCAAGGACTGAAGAAAAAGGTTCAAGTTGTGAAGCATGAAGGAAGAATACATCCAGAAGATGAAGAGGTGTACACATATGTACATTAATACAGAGATCGTTCACTTATACTTTTGTATAGTCATGAACTTGTAAATATTTGCCTATATATATATATATATATATATATATATATATATATATATATATATATATAAAGGAAATGTCGGGGAAAATATGAGAGAGTGTAGAATACAAGAATTGAAGAGAATTAGAATGTTTTAGACACTTGAGAAGTATGAAGATTAGCTCTCTCATCCAGTTGTAAAATTCCTTCAGGAATGAAAGAAAATTGTGCTCGATGTTTCTGTGCATTCTCCTTCTGTGCTTGATCATTTCAAGAATCCTTTTGTAGACATCTAAGTCCATAGTTAATTAGTCTATGGTTAAGGTTTGAGAGCCTAATTGTAAACAAGCTGTGAGAATTATGAGTAGGAGCATTCATATGTGAAGAAGTGTTCACTGTTTCCTAAAATAGGTGCAATCTCGATGGTCAATGATTTGATCATTTCTCAGTGCAGAGGTTAGAGTTTTGCAGGACTAAGGAGTCAAAATTTAATTTAGAAGATAAGCCATCCATGGCTAAAAGAATTTATATAAACGGCTTCTAGATTGAGAGAACCAAGTGTTAGAAGTTACGGGTGTCTGAATCGACTTTTCAAAAGAGTAGTTTTAGACATAGGTAACTTGTTGAGATCACTTCTCAAGATCTACTGAATCTTTTGGAGTGATTCAGCTTGGAGAAGGTGTGCAAACTGTAGGAAACACCTTGTGCAAAGTTTCATAAAAAACTTTACACAATTGATAAGTTAATGTGAGAGATATGTGCAACAGACTTTCTGTGTAGTCATCTCCTTTACAGATTTTTCAAAATCTTTATAATTGATCATTGATCCTTTAAATTTGGTGAAGGTTTGAGTTACTCTTGTTATAGAGGTGCTCTAATTACAAGAGTAGCTTGTTCTTTTGGAGATTAATACTCTCCATCAGTGGTATGAGAGCAGGAAGCATCAAAATTGAAGGAAGGAGGATCCCGACGCGTGCAGGTGCAAAGAATTCAACATCCGAAGGTTCAAAAGGTGAAAGCTTGAGGGCAAATCTTGAGAAGGAGGTCATACAACATCAAGGAAGACAAAAGGAACATTATTCAAAGTAAAGGTACATCTATTACTCATAAAGTTTGAAGAATCCAATATACAGGTGAAGAAAGGAAGGGAGATTCTCTTCAAATAGAGAAGTTGGATAGAGAGAACTATCCAGCATGGTCAATGAGGATGGAAGCTTATCTTATGAGCAAAGACTTGATAGCTTATATTACAGGTCAAGAAGAAAAGCCTCAATTTGGAGATCCTAGTGTTCCAACTAGGGAAGAATTATCAGTTTTGAAGAATTGGATGAAGAGAGATGCTCAAGCTAGGAGCATTATCTATATGACAGTCAATGACTACTTGCTACCTCACATTAGAGGTCTTGAAAGTGCAAGTGATATATGGAATGCTTTGGAGGAGCATTTTCAAAACACCACAAAGTCAAGGAAGGCATCTTTGTGGGCATAATTTACCACTTTCAAGAAGAAGGCCTCTCAATCCATCTCAGACTATGTAACAAGGATGAAGGACATTGTAGATGCATTAGGAGCAGTTGATGAAGACATTGAGGAGGATAAATTGGTAAGGCAAAACCTCACAGGGCTGAGAGGTGATGAAAAATGGAAGCCATTCATTTTTTCTACTAAATTATCACTTGATCATTTTACTCCTGACTTAAATCAGTTGCTAGGACATATATTAACCTTTGAGCAGGATGTCAAAGGTGAAGGTGACAAGAGTACAGGTCATGCAATGTATTCAAAGGATAGGAAGAAGAATATCAAAGGAAAGCAACAAACAAATGAGGATGAAGGTACAACTAGCCAAGCTAACTTCCTAAGAGGAAGAGGAGGTGGCAAAGGTAGAGGAAGAGGCAGGAGTAATAAAGATGGAGTCAAAGCTTGCTGGATTTATGGTAAGACAAATCACTTAGCTAGTGATTGTTTGCATAATACTCAAAGTAATGGTGGATATAATCAGAATTTTAATTCAAGAGGAAGAGGTGGCAGAAATCAAAGAGGTGATTTCAGAGGTAGAGGTAGTAGAGGTTACTTTGGAAGAAATGCAGGTAGAGGATTCCAAAGTCAACAATACAACAATACCTACTACAATTATGCTTCAGATAAGAAGGAGGATTCAACAGTGATAATGAATGCAACTTGTGAGAGGCAAAATGAAGACCAAAGAGTTTTTTACATTGACTCAGGGTGTAGCAATCACCTGAGCGGCAACATAGCTTTGATGACTGATTTGGAAAATAAGGTAACTAATCGTGTAGTTCAAACAGATGACAATACAAAGCACAATGTGAAGTCAATTGGATCAGTGAAGGCCAGCGACGGTAGCGCCCTCTTGATTAAGGTCTTGTATGTTCCTACAATTCCTAAGAATGTGATAAGTGTAGGAAAAATTGTTGAAAAAGGTTATGAAGTTAGATTCACTAATGAAGGAGTGTTTGTGGAAGACCCTAGCAATGGGTATAAACAGATTGTTTCAAGGAAGAAAGAAGGAAGATTGTTCACATTGAAGATCTAAGGTAATGTTGGTCATGCCTTGTTCACCTATGGAGGAAATAAGATCTCTGAGTTAGATCTTTGGCACAAAAGGCTTGGACATTTTAATGAAAGAGGTATCAAAGATATGATTAACAATGGTTCAATGCTTGGATTGCCTAATGTTGCAGGTCAACATATGACATACAGATGTGAGGCATGTCAATTAGGTAAGGCTCATAAGCAATCTTATTCCAAGCATGGTTTTATCTATTCAGAGAAGCTTGAGTTGGTACACACATATGTGTGGGGACCATCAAAAGTTTTCAGTGTCAATGGTTCAAGGTACTATGTGATTTATGTTGATGATGCTACCAGATGGATCACTATCTATGTGATCAAAGATAAGTCAGAGGTATTCAATACATTCAAACATTATCATATGTATGCAGAGAGAATTACAGGTCATAAATTGAAGAGACTAAGGTCAGATGGAGGGGGAGAGTATTTCTCTAATGAGTTTAGTGATTACTTGTGGAATGCAGGTATAAAAAGAGAAATTACTTGCAGGTATTCTCCTCAACAAAACGGTGTAGCAGAAAGGAGAAATAGAACTCTTGTTGAGTTTGCAAGATCCATGATGAAGGAGAAAAATTGCCCAAATTACTTGTGGGTTGAGGCTGTAAACACAGCTACTTATTTGGTTAATAGGTTACCATGTAAAGCTTTGCAGGGTATGACACCATATGAGGCATGGTGGGGTAAGAGACCTACTCTAGATCATTGCAAAGTATTTGTATGTTTGGCATATGCATATGTGCCATCCCAATTAAGGCACAAATTGGAACCTAAAGCTGAAAAGTATGTATTCATTGGTTATGATGATAAGCAGATGGGATATAGGTTGTGGAGTCCATCCACAAAACAATTCCTTGTATCAAAGGATGTTACATTTGATGAGCAAGGTACTTGGTATGTAGGTACAATCAATATTAATGCAAGTGATGAAGAAGTTGTGAATCAAAAGAAAGGTAAATCAAAGGTTCAGATATTTGATGAAGATGAGAATAATGAAGTATATGTTGAAGTTGAAGAAATGCCAAGATTTGATCCTGAGTGTGATGAACCAGAAACCTCAAGGAGTGGAGAACTTAGAAGGTCATCAAGACACAAGTGGCAACCTACAAGGTATAGCTATGACACTTTTTTTTTGGCTACCAAAGATTATGCTTATATGATAAAGGTAGATGAAGACCCTTCTACATATGAAGAGGCAAAAGGTAAGAAAAATTGGGAGAAAGCTATGCAAGAAGAATATGATGCATTGATGGAGAATCAGACATGGGATTTAGTTCCTAAACCAAATAGTCAGAAGATCATTGGATGCAAATGGGTCTACAAGACAAAGAGATTTGCAGATGGAAGTGTGTCTAGGTATAAAGCTAGACTAGTTGTGAAAGGGTTTGCTTAGACATATGGTATTGATTATGATGAAACATATAGTCCTCTGGAAAAGATGACAACCATCAGGACACTCATAGCCATTGCTGCATGTAAAGGTTGGAAATTATGTCAATTAGATGTGAAGAATGCTTTTTTAAATGGTTATATTTCAGATGATGTTTTCATGGAGCAACCCCAAGGATTTAGAGATGGAAGGTATCCAGATCATGTGTGCAAGCTCAAGAGAGCTTTGTATGGTTTGAAGCAGGCCCCAAGGGCATGGAATTATAGACTTGTGAAGTTCTTAAAGGAACTTCATACACTCAATATGGAGTGTATGTGACTCAAGAAAGGTATTTGAGAAACTTGTTGATCAAGTTTAAGATGAATGATTGCAGGGTAGAACCTACTCCAATGGAGGTGAATCACAAATTGGGGAGATATGGAGGTGAAGAGTTCAAGGATATGAAACTATATCAGAGTTTGGTTGGTAGTCTGATATATGCTACATTAACTAGGCTTGATTTGTCATATGCAGTTGGAGTTTTGTCTCAATTCATGCATTGCCCTAGGAAAGAACATTGGATTGCAGGACAAAGAGTGTTGAGGTACATTAAGGGTACACTCAAAGAGGGTTTGTATTATGGTTTTACATCAGATACACATCAAGATATATAGTGATGCAGATTGGGCAGGTAATCCTGATGATAGGAGATCAACTTATGGATACTTGTGCTATGTGGGAGATAAGTTAATTTCTTGGTGTTCAAAGAAGCAACACACAATTGCTTTATCATCTACAGAGGCTGAGTACAAAGGTATGGTTGAAGCTGCAAAGGAAGTAATATGGCTTAAGACTCTCATGAAGAGTTTTGACATCATACAGAGTACACCCACCATTCATGGAGATAACATGAGTTCATTGTTTTTAGCTGCTAATCCTATTTTTCATGCTAGGACCAAACACATTGAGATTCAGTATCACTTTCTAAGAGAGAAGGTGATGGATAAAGAGATTGAAGTAATACACACTTCAAAAAAAATTCAGATAGCTGATATGCTAACCAAAAGCTTGGATGGACCAAAGCTATAGAGATTCAAAGACATGGCAGGTATAAAGAAGATAGAGAAAACCTCAATTGATGATTGAGGGGGAGCTGTTGGTGCAG
Organism: Ceratopteris richardii; assembly: GCA_020310875.1. Classification (NCBI taxonomy): domain Eukaryota; kingdom Viridiplantae; phylum Streptophyta; class Polypodiopsida; order Polypodiales; family Pteridaceae; genus Ceratopteris; species Ceratopteris richardii. Next base: position 3,008,298 of record CM035440.1, read on the forward strand.
GTCAATCAACAATTGATGTTTTAATGAAGAATTGAAGTCAAGGACTGAAGAAAAAGGTTCAAGTTGTGAAGCATGAAGGAAGAATACATCCAGAAGATGAAGAGGTGTACACATATGTACATTAATATAGAGATAGTTCATTTATACTTTTGTATAGTCATGAACTTGTAAATATTTGCCTATATATATATAAAGGAAATGTCGGGGCAAATATGAGAGAGTGTAGAGTACAAGCATTGAAGAGAATTAGAATTTTTTAGACACTTGAGAAGTATGAAGATTAGCTCTCTCATCCAGTTGTAAAATTCCTTCAGGAATGAAAGAAAATTGCGCCTGATGTTTTTGTGCATTCTCCTTCTGTGCTTGATCATTTCAAGAATCATTTTGTAGAAATCTAAGTCCATAGTTAGTTAGTATATGGTTAAGGTTTGAGAGCCTAATTGTAAACAGGCTGTGAGAATTATGAGTAGGAACATTCATATGTGAAGAAGTGTTCACTGTTTCTTGAAACAGGTGCAATCTTGATGGTCAATGATTTGATCATTTCTCAGTGCACAGGTTAAAGTTTTGCATGACTAAGGAGTCAAAATTTAAGTTAGAATATAAGCCATCTATGGCTAAAAGCATTTGTATAAACGGGTTCTAGATTGAGAGAACCAAGTGTTAGAAGTTATAGGTGTCTGAATCGACTTTTCGGAAGAGCAGTTTTAGACATAGGTAACTTGTTGAGATCATTTCGCAAGATCTACTAAATCTTTTGGAGTGATTCAACTTGGAGAAGGTGCGCAAACTATAGACAACACCTTGTGCAAAGTTTCATCAAAACCTTTACACAATTGATAAGTTAATGTGAGAGATATGTGCAGCAGACTTTCTGTGTAGTCATCTCCTTCACAGATTTTTCAAAATCTTGATAATTGATCATTGATTCATCAAATTTGGTGAAGGATTGAGTTACTCTTGTTACAGAGGTGCTCTAATTACAAGAGTAGCTTGTTCTTTTGGAGATTAACACTCTCCATCAGTAAGTGTTCTAAATCAATTCATGCATAAACCTAGAGCACCTCACTTGGAAGCTGCTAAAAGGATTTTGAAGTATCTCAAAGGTACTCAAAATCAAGGTCTTTACTTCCCATACACATCAGATTTGGACATTAAGCTATATTCAGATGCAGATTGGTTAGGTTGTAAGGATGACAAAAGAAGTACTTCTAGATATCTTTCTTTTGCAGGATATAAGGCTGTCTCATGGTCTTCCAAGAAGCAACCAACTGTTGCTCTATCTTCAACAGAGGTTGAATATAGGGGATTAGGAAATGCTACACAAGAAGCTATCTGGATTGGATTGCTCTACTCAGATTTGGGACTTCATACTCATTCACCTATGATCTTTGGTGATAACACAAGTTCTTTGCATCTTGCAGCCAACCCATTTATCATGCAAGAGCCAAGCATATAGAAGTACTCTATCACTATGTTAGAGAGAAGCTATTAAGCAAAGAGATTCGATTGGCATATGTATCTACAAATATGCAATGTGCAGATTTGTTAACCAAAGCAATCAATGGTACTAAACTTTATAGGTTTAAAACTATGATTGGATTATAGGACATTCAAGAAGATTCATGAAGAAGTACAAGCTAAGATGTTTGGCTTGAAGGGGAGATGTTGGTGCAATATCCAAGCCTTCACATTTGGCTAGGCATGGAAGAAGATATGTGCAACCATTTGATGGATCATGTGAATCCTAGCTTGTAATCGTATGATCATTTGCCATTTGTAAAAGATTAAATCCATAAAGGATCTTGTAAAAGCCTAAATTTCCTGGAGTTTGGAAAGACATTAGCTACGTGTTATTCAAGAGAGAATAACTCCTCAATTATAGGAGTCACTTTTTAGATGGAGTCAAGTTTGAATTTCAAATTCAAACTTGAGAGAACAACTTATATAAATGACTCTGAAAAACTCACGGTGTGTGGCCTCATTGAGAGATCTTCTATTGATCATTTGTATGACTTGAGTAGCTTATACCATAGCTCACTCAGTCTCTTATCATTTGGCATCATTTCAATGCCAATGATCTTGTACAACAATGTTCCATAATACATATACTTTATTGATCATCTCTGTCTACTTCTTTGATATGACTTCTCAGAATAGTGAATTTTGCTTGATCATATCTCAATGCGTTCTCATCCATTTTGCATGATCTATAGCTTGTTAGAGCTAGCTCAAAGTCTATTTTATGCTATCCATGTTTCAAGGCATTTGGTTCAATTATTTTTGAGAAATTTCCATCAAACTAGTCACTAGTCATTCACTATTTAGTCCCAGCTAAAAAGTCAGGGGTAAGCCTTAGATTGCTAAATTGATTTCTTAGTGCATAGGTTTTTATTTTAGATGATTCCACTTGTAATAATTCGCTATCTAAACTAATCTGATTCCATCAAAAGGAATTTGACCAATTGTTTGTGTAATATGAGCATTGAGCAAAAGAAGCAGCAGGTATCTAGACCAAAATAGCAAGTTTTGTGAGACTAGCTATTTGTGAAGTAGTATGTGCTCAATTATTTCAAGCATCAACTCCAAAGTACATAGGTACTTTCTTGGTTTCATTTGCAAGCTAAAGGTCCTATAACATAAGTCTCAATTTTGATAGGGCAAGTACAAAGCACGTTTTAGTAGTACCACCTCACCTTCTTGAGGTATCCATCCATCTCATCCAACATGCAAGTGAGGAATCATCAACTTCAGTCAGAGATTCACTAAAATCTAGTCACGAAAGAAAATTCAAACTGCATGGGATAATCTGGGTCAATATATGACATTGTATTCAAACTCTTGGAGTAGTAGAACCCATCGTGCTAATTGACCACCCAAATTTTGTTGGTTCACTAAGTAGGTTAAGGTTGAATGATCAACATGAAAAGTGAATTTTTGACCTAAAAGATAGTGTCAAAACTTCTTGATCGAGTAGATGAGACCCAAAAACTCTCTTTTGATGATTGAAAAATTCTTCTCTATAGGTGCGAATAGTAGACTTGCATAGTAAATCGGATGATACCACTTCTCCTTGAATTGCATTAAAATGCTACCAATGGCAATGTCTAAAGCATCAACAAAAACATAAAAAGGTAAATCCCAGAGTGGTGCTTGAAGGATGGTTGCCTACATCAATAACTACTTAAGCCGAAGAAACTTGGTTTGGCATTCTTTAGGCCAATGAAACTCATGGGGGTAGTTGAACATGTGAGGGGAATCGTAAGGTGGCTGAGCCAACAAAGATGGCAACTATGCCATCGGGTTTGGACAAGGAAATGTAGGACTTCTTTTGGAGATTTTGGAGGTGGATCAGTGAGAATCGCTTGCACTTTATCAGGGCGAACCTGTATACCTTGACAAAAGATAATATGGACCAACAATTTGCCACAAGAAACTACAAAGATGGATTTAGCAGAATTAAGGCATAATCGGTATTCTTGGAACTTAAGGAAGCATAACTGTAAATGCTGCAAATGATCCACCTTGGCACTAGAAACTGAAAATTCATCCAAAAAGATGTGCATGAAGTGTTGTCAGGATCTTGCTCACGCGCATACAGAGATTACGGACGCAGAAAAACACACAGAAAATAGAGGCATCAAGAGACGAGACCGAACGCAAGATTGGGTGCAATCTCCCCCCATGCACTCTGTTCCGACAGCCCACAGAGTGCATGTATTTATAGGACTTTTGATTACGTCGAAAATAGTGGTTACATGAGGGCGGCTTCAAAAAGTAGGCATGAAACTAAAAGTTAGTAACTTTTACAGAAAGCCATTACTTTGAATAACAGAAACTGCGGTCTACAACGACCCTTATTCTAACCATTACTTTTCTAACAATAGAACCTTCTACGCAGGTTTATTTACAAACTAAATAATAATTATTCGAATTATTGATGTCTGCCCTTTCAGGCCTTGCACGCTCCTCACGAGCCTTCAGCTGCTATATCAAAAATATCAAAAACATATTAATACATTAATAATATAACACTTTAACAATGCATTGTTCAATAATATACAACATGCCTCCCAGTTGACAAGCAACTGTCCTCAGTTGATAAAATAATTTAACACTCTAACAATTATAATGCAGTGTTCAACATATTTTATGTGACAATCCAACAATGCATTGGCTATTTTATATTTCAATCCAACAATGCATTGGCTATTTTATATTTCAATCCAACAATGCATTGGCTAACATCTTCCATAATACATTAATAATTTAACACACTCCAACAATTACTTGTTCAACATATTCCATAATTCATAACATGCCCCTCAGTTGAAAAGACAACTAATCTCAGTTGATAAAATAATAAACATGGATAGCCAGTCACATGTTTCATCACTGAATAAAGAAAATAGGCATGTGCCATGTAAAAATACATGCATGGAAATGTTCATGGAGGTGTTAAGTTATTAAGAGTATCTGTAAGATGCTGACATAGTCTTTCTAATGAATTTGGGCAAGCAAAACTTGAATATGCTCCTATAAACTAAATTCAATATGTAAATGCATCACAATTATCAAACATGTAGGGTAAACTTTAAAGGTAGAAATGAATCCCGAAACTCTTCTTGAAAATCCTTCCATGTACGTGGACAATCTGTAGTCTGAGAAAGATCATTCCACCATTGTTGTGCTCTTCCTACCAAATAATTAGTGGCAATCTCCCCCCATGCACTCTGTTTTGACAGTCCACAGAGTGCATGTATTTATAGGACTTTTGATTACGTCGAAAATAGTGGTTACATGAGGGTGGCTTCAAAAAGTAGGCGTGAAACTAAAAGTTAGTAACTTTTACAGAAAGCCATTACTTTGAATAACAGAAACTGCGGTCTACAATGACCCTTATTCTAACCATTACTTTTCTAACAATAGAACCTTCTACGTAGGTTTATTTACAAACTAAATAATAATTATTCCGATTATTGATGTCTGCCCTTTCACGCCTTGCACGCTCCTCACGAACCTTGAGCTGCTATATCAAAAATATCAAAAACATATTAATACATTAATAATATAACACTTTAACAATGCATTGTTCAATAATATACAACATGAAGACAGTTAGGTAGGTGAGAAAATCTCTTGCATACAACGTTGAAGGGTACTTGGGGCATTTCGTAAACTAGACCACATGAAAGTACATGCATAAACTCCCCACTTAGTAATAAATCCTACACAGAGCAATCCATTGATTTTTGCATTCACGTATTTCGCATAATTGGGGTTCATATGATAGCTTTGTTGCTTAATAGGATAAACATGTAGTTTAAGGACAGTATGATGTTGATAAATACGAGGATCTAAACCCTTCATATCCTTATAATCCCAAGCAAACACATCCATGAGCTCACTTAAGGAGGCAAATAGGTCACCACAGAAAGATTCTTCCAAATCAACCTTAATCTTGATAGGTCAAGGATTGGGGTAATCCTTGAGATGAAAATTTATCAATTGGTCTTTTGGTACATAATATTGGTGTCCTAGATGTTCTTATATTCCGAGAAACAATTGTGGATGCAACTCTAATAGGTCCACTACACCCTCAGAACATGGCCTGGACTAATCAACACTTCAATTGTGTAGGATGTCAGAGACCATTGGTCTAGCACATGTTGCAAATTGACTATTCCTAATGGTAGTAACTCTTAATTGGCCGAAAGAAAGGCCGTTTCTTTTTTATCAGACAATTCATCCAACATATGAACATGCTCAACCACATAAGGGGAGCGTGTATATCACAAGGCATAAATTCATCAAGAGGAACAATGCATGTCCAATGATCACATTTAAAAATAAGTTCATGTGAAGACCAATCCTATAAGACTTTTGCTTGTTTCAACAAGGGCCTAGAAAATAGTAATTTATAGTCTAAACTTGATTTCAATAAGTCAAGAACAATAAAGTTCATGTGAAAGACTACTCCTTGCAATGTGATTGGAATATTTTGAACCACTCCTACAGGGTGCACTCTTGATTGATAAGCTATAAAAACAAAAAAATTGATGAATTTTATATGATTCCACATTAGTTTCTTACATAGTGTGGTAGTGGTTATGTTAACTCTTGAACCACCATCAATCAAGAGCTTAGAGATGCAATGATTTTTAGACCACACCATAATTAAGGGGACCAGATGGTCCACCATTGTATCTAGTTTGGGATGAATCGTTGTGGTAGTTGGTGCCAAAATTGTTTCTATCCTATATGTTTTTCAAGCTTCTGTACGATACCTGACACTAGTGTTAATAGCTGATCCAACGATAGGGTGGTAGGTGCTGATGATAAAAGTTCCTATCCCTCAGTATGTGTAGGTTCTTCCAATGACCTGTTCTGTTGCGATGTTGATTCGGGTATGCTTTTCGATGGTGCTTTAGGTATAGCCTCATTGATTGGCTTTGGTGTAGGGAAGGCTAGGGCTTCTGCGTGAGCCCATTTTGCAACTTTAGCTACCATCCCTTGCTATTATTTGAAGCTTGGTTCAAATGCTTTTGTAGTTGGTTGTAACATTTTTTTTAGATCCTATTTGTACACTAGTGGCCTGTGCTTTAGCAGGTGTAATAATGACCAAATTCATCAAAGGGTTTTTTCTATCCCTCTTTTATTTATCATACTCCTGTACATCATCTTTGTAGTGTCATATAATATGGAACATTTCTCCACAAAAGTGACAACACGTTTGTAGTCCTTGATTAGTGGTGTTTATGGATCCTTGATTCCATCATGGTGACTTGTATTTCCTTGACTTTGCTTGCAAAAATGAGAATATGTCATGTATGTTGTGCTACAGAGATGGGGTGGAACATAATTGGCAAAGGCTCTCATGGTTCCTTGTTGTACAGTGTAGAACTCGCCCTGAGAAGTCCTTCATTTTTGTCATCTACGGCTACAAATCCCGAGGTTCCTCGACACAGACACGGAGATAGATACTCGAACTGCCGCCCAGACGCATACCTCCCTTGACTTAATGCTGCCTAATTGGAGTAACTAATGTGGCATCTCACATGAGTGCCACATGGCAATCATGTGTGTGCCCTTCTAATGGAGCCTAAGAGATGGTTCATACCATCTCTTTTATAAGAACTCCCTTCATCACATTTCCTTCCCCTTAACTCTATTTTTGTCCCCAAAGGTCTAGAAATCAATAGGGTGGTAGTCCCACTATATCCCCATGTATAACAATACATGGTCATATCTCCGTGTTGTTCCCCCATATCCTTCCCCTTAAGAAGACTCTTGAGAAGGTAATATAAAATTGGGAAACAGTCTCTGAAGAGTGCTAACCCGCTCCCATGTGGCACTATCTTCTGAACTATCTTTCCATTTTACTAGACACTCTTTATACAAGTGACTTCTCGTCCCTTTCTCTCGAGTGTGTAGTATGCTCTCAGGCTCATGTGGAATAGATTGAACAGAAATAGGCTCTACTACCTCACTATCTGGAATGAGGTTATCAGATTCACCCAACCTTTTGCTTAAGCCGATTAACATGAAAAACTGGATGGATTTGACTATTCTCTGGAAGTTGGAGCTGGTAAGCCATCTTTCCTATTCTCTTAGGTATTTGGAGAGGTCCACAATACCTAGGAGATAGTTTTGGACAAGGTCCCGTCTTCATGGTTTTAGACCTAGATGGAACTCTAAGATAGAATTGCTCTCCTACCTCAAAGTTGATATCTCTCCTTTGCGAAAGGGTCAACATAGTCTCTAGCTCTATCCTGAGCTCTCCTAATCCTGTCCTTAGCAAGCCTAAGCATGTCATTCATCTCTTCCAAGAAGTCCTTTGTAGCTTGAACCTTTTCATTCTCCAAGCCTACTGCATAAGGAGCTCTTGGATGAAACCCGTACATAAGCACAAATGGACTATGCCTAGTGGAAGAGTGATTGGCACTATTATATGCAAACTCTACTATAGGTAAGTACTCTTCCCAATTAGTTTGCCTTTCATTCACATATGCTCAAAGCATATCCTCTAGGATTTGGTTAACTCACTCTGTTTGCCCATCCGACTGTGGATGCTCGGTCGTACTCATGCTAAGTCTCGTATCCAACCTTTTGAAGACCGCTCTCCAAAAGTGGCTAGTAAAATTCCTATCCCGATCAGAAACTATGTCTAAAGGAAGACCATATAACTGGTATAGGTTCTCTACAAAGAGTCTAGCCAACTCTGGTGTCTTCATTGGAGTACGTGTCGGAATAAACCTAGCCATTTTGGTTAACCTATCCACAATTACCCAGACTGAGTCGTGCCCTCTATGTGTCTTAGGTAATCCAACTATAAAGTCCATGGAGATACTCTCCCACTTCCCATTAGGAATATCCAATGGGTGGAGTAATCCTCCAATCCTCAACCTTTCAGCTTTGTTGAGCTGGCATTTAGTGCACTTAAGCACTTACTCTAGGATGTCCCTATGAAGTCCAGGCCAATAAAACTGCCTCTTAACAAGATCATAAGTCTTGTTAACTCCTAGGTGTCCCGCACTAGGTGTGTCATGACACTCATATAGAATATGTTGTCTCATCTCAAGATCTCTAGGGACACACCTTACCTTTATATAAAAGATATCCATCATGGACACTGTAGTTCTTCCACTTGAATCCTTCTTGAGTACCCCTCGATACTCCATCCTCACTGGAAACCCGTATATCATGATCCCCATTCTCTATGGCTTCCCAAATCTCGGAATATGCGGGATCAAGCCTACATTTTCCTCTAATGGACTCAAGTAGCTCACTAGTGTTCTAAGTAAAACTCAGTCCATTGAACATAGGCATGCGGCTAAGTGAATCAACTACTACATTAAACTTTCCCTTCCTATACCTAAGCTCATAATCAAACTCCTGAAGGGTCTCTGCCCATCGGGCCTTATGACCTTTAAGGTCTGTTTGATTAGAGAGATACTTAATGCTGTCTTGATCAAACACTATCGTAACTTTGGCACCATATAAATAATGATGCCACTTCTTCAAAGCATGGACAATTGCATACAACTCCTTCTCATAGATAGAGTAATTCTTCTGAGCCGGTTCTAGTTTCTTGCTCTCAAAAGCTACTAGTCGACCATCCTGAACTAGAACCACTCCTATGGCAAAATCACTCGCATCAGTCTCAACCACAAATGGTTTGTTGGGATCTATTATATGTAAAAGTGGAGCTATAGCAATTGCTACTTTCAACTTCTGCATACTTTGCTTTTGTTCATCTCCCCAATGAAAAGGCTTCCCCTTTCCCTTTAAGCTGTTTCGTCATCAGGACAACAATCTTGGCATAATTCTTAATGAATCTTTGATAGAAACCTGATAAACCTAGGAAGATCTGCAGCTCTTCCAGGTTCCTTGGATGTGGCCATTCCATAATAGCCCTTACTTTTTCAGGATCCATCTCGATTCCATCATGGGAGACTATATGCCCAAGGTATCTAACCTCTGTCTTGAAAAATTCACACTTTGACTCCTTAGCAAAGAGTGATTTTTCCCTTAGCACTTGAAATACTTTCCTCGTGTTCCAAATGCTCCTCTTCTGACACACTATAGATCAGAATGTCATCCAGAAAGTCTACTACAAAGTGTCCAAGATGAGGACGTAAAACACTATTCATGAGTTTCATTAAAGTGCCAGGAGCATTGGTGAGACCAAAAGGCATCACCAAAAACTCATAGTGCCCATATCTAGTCCTAAATGCAGTCTTAGGGACATCCTCTTCCCTAATTATGATCTAATGATATCCTGATCTAAGGTCTAGCTTGGTAAAATACCTAGGATGTAACTGATCAAATAGATCTTCCAATCTAGGCATTGGAAACCTATTTTTGATAGTTACCTTATTAAGTGCTCTATAGTCTATACATAATCTCATAGAGCCATCTTTCTTTTTAACTAGGAGCATTGGTGATGCCCAAGGTGAGTTAAATAATCCTGCAGTTGCCTCTCAACCTCCTCATGTTGGATCACTTGGATTTCGCTTCCACAACTTTATTTTGTAACAGGGAAGTGCTCTTGTGATATATTTCTCTTCTTGTTGCATATTTAAGCTTTACTTCCATTCATTTTCATATACTCTAGTTAGCAAATGGGGGAAGGGAAGAAAAACATGGAATCTAAAGGCAAACAAGTACTTGAACATGCTTCTCCACCTAAAGATCAACTAGAGGATACTGATTTTAGAATGGAAGAAGTAGAATTAGGGCAAGAAATAGAAGAAAACTTAGAAGAGAAAGAGCGTCAACAAGAGCAATATACATATGAGGAACTGTTAGATGTGTTTGTCACTCGTGATCAATTCATAGACTTGAAAGAGCAAACCCTCAAATTAGAGAGAGATCTTGGTAGCATCACATCTCTCATACAGCAGCTTAAGTCTCAAATGATCTCACTTGACACTAGTGTCACCTCTTTCCTGGCTAGGAAGGAAAGAGAGACCCGTGCTATTCCTCTGGAGCTCACTAGGAAATACTTCTCTTCCTAGTAAGCACAAAGGAGAGAGCTCTAGGGAAGCTCCCCTCCTGAAAGACTTGAAGCCACCCACCTTTACGGGGGATGACCAAGACAGGAATAAGGATGCAATCTACACTTTTTTACAAAAGTGGCATGATTTGCATCAATTGAAGAGCACCCCACCAGAGTACCGTGTGCAAGAGGCGAGTCTCTTCCTCGGCCTACGTGCTTACAAGTAGTGGATGAGTCTTAAGGAGGTGAACTCTATCCCTACTGACTGAACTCAGTTTGAGACTCTTTTTCTAAAAGAGTTTCTTCCTGAGAATGAGGAGGAGAGGAATTGGGATGAGTGGGACATGATTACGCAGAGAGGTAGGCCTCTTACGGTCTACCTATCCCACTATAGAGAGATCATTTTGAAACTTAAGGGCTTAGATGATTTCCAGAAGACTAGAGGGTTTGTTACGGGCTTAGATAAAGCCATAAAGAGGGAAGTCAGAAGGAATGCACCTAAGACGTTTGAGGAGGCAATCAAGTATGCACAGATTTATGAGGACCATAACGTCCTCAGTATACTCCTATGGAGATGGATCAGCCCCTCAAGCCTCTTAGTACGACCAAATTCAAGAAGAAGTTGCCTTTTGGGAAAAAGAAAGTTTTAATTAAAAAATAGAGATCACAAGGGCCTAGATTATCCACATATTAGTTTGAGAGGGCCAAAAGAGAGAACCTGTGCTTTAGCTGTTTGTCTCCTAGCCATTCACAGTGGAACTGTCCAGTCAAGAAGGGGGAAGAAAAGAAGAAGGGACTAGAGTCTAGTACGGCCCCTGAAAAGGGCAAAAAGGCGGTCCGCCTAGTGCACACCCTTCCTATTAATGGCAGCTTTAGCTGCAAGGGAGTGGAGGTGATGCACGAGGATATAGAGCACACCTGTTGTTTGACTCAGTCATTGTGGTCATCGCAGTTTGGACCACATGACCTAGTTAAACTACATGGTAGTGTATACGAGACCAGGGTGCGGGTCATGATAGATGACTCTGCCACTCAGAACTTTATAAACTATGCTTTGGTCAAGAAATTAAAGATCCGCCAACAGCCTAGTGCACATAAATACATTGTATCTATGATGCAAGGGCAAGATAAGAGGATATGGGATACTTTGGTATCCAATTTGGAAGTCAGGATGCAGGACTTTATAGATTATATGGACTTCCAAATTATGAATATGGAGAGGACAGATCTTGTATTAGGAAGAGAGTGGCTATGGGGGTTGGGAGACACACTTAAACACAGTTATCAAAACAACACACTTGAATTTGAAAAGAGTGGAAGTAAAGTTTGTATTCAAGGAGAGAGAGATGTACCTAGTGCACCTCTCATTTCATCATTAGAGTTGTATAGTCTTTGTTATTCTCAGCATGTACATGAGATGTTTTTATTGTATACATGATATGGTGCATTGTACAGACAGCTCATTGGATGTATATTGTCATGCTAGGAATGTAAATATGCACACGACTTTCTACTTTTTTTTTGCAAGAGTGTGTGGTTAAAAGTTTTAAGGATCTTATGTTTCAGTATAGAAATGTTTTTCCCACTGACTTCCCTAGAGGGCTACCACCTGAGAGAGGGGGCATTGTTCATGCCATTGAGGTTGTTACTAATACTAACCCTATTTGCAAGCCACCTTATAGGCTTAGTGTTAAGCTTTAGGTCGCTGATTTTAAATCCTCGCCTGGCCCAAACAAAAATTGGAAATGTCCGGCAGGTACGGGGAGGTTCTAAACACCAAAAACCATCCAAAACAATGCAAAAACCACGTGGGAATAGCCCCAAACGGGAAAAATGAGTGAAACTGAGCAAATTATGAGATTTGACAGTCCTTTCCAGTCCAAGAAATGTAGCTTAGCATCTGTACTTCAAAAATTTGAAGCTATTCCGAGTGAAAAAATGAATTTGGACACCAAATGATGAAAAACTAGGCCCCGGAGTGGCCACGTAGTTCCTGTTGAAGGGCTACAGAGAGATTTTGGTGGGGCAACTCTTGTCCAAATCCAACGGTGATGGTCTATGAGCAAAGCTTAAGAGTCTAGCTTCATAATATGACCAAGATTTTAGAAATCGGATATCGTATGAAGAAGCTATGGTGCAAAGAAGCCGGGTATGCCAAGGAAGTGGAAAAGCTAATCTTCATGGAAGGGTGACTTTGAGAAGCTCCAAAGCGAGAAACTGAAGCTTTTTGAATCAACCCAAAGCCCCATCCCATCTCCACAGCCCATATTACATGTATGCATCAATATTTTACCCAAAACTTGATTGATACCCTAAGTTTTATCCTTCCAATCTCAAGAAAAACTTCGAAAATTTTCTCTTTCCAAGCTATGTTTGAATTTCAGTTCAAAAAATCATGAACCTTTCTGTCTGCAGAGTTCTTTATCCCATATATGCGCTTAGTAGCTCCATGTATGAGTATAAATAAAAAGTTTTGTTGAGGAAACTTTCACTCAAGAGGGAGGATGGAGGGAGAGCCTTAAGGGGGAACCCTCACGGCTATGGCCTGGTGGTCGCTTGTGCGCGCCTCGGCTGTTGACCGCCACTGTCAGTTATTCTTAACCTCCTCTGCCAGTTGCTTTCATTCGTGGGCCTATTGGCGCCTTGATCTAAGCGTGCTCTGATACCAGTGTTGTACAATGTAGAACTCTCCCTGAGAAGTCCTTCATTTTTGTCATATATGGCTACAAATCTCGAGGTTCCTCGACGCACACACGGAGATAGATACTCGAACTGTCGCCCAGCCGCGTACCTCCCTAGTTGGAGTAACTAATGTGGCATCTCACATGAGTGCCACATGGCACTCATGTGTGTGTGCCCTTCTAATGGAGCCTAAGAGATGGTTCATACCATCTCTTTTATAAGAACTCCATTCATAACATTCCTGTATGACTCCATTTACTACCAACCTATTTTGAATTTTCTCATTATATGGGTAAGTATATATAGAGTGACTAGTATTTTCATAGATAGCACAATATAGTTGGTTCAGAGCATAATTAATGGCAACATGGCCAAGATTCTTGCATTTGATGCAAAAAGCGTGTTTCAAAGCTTCATTTGATTTATTCTTTCCGGTTCGCATCTGGTCTAGGTCTTTAACGAAACCTTCAATTTTGTGTTCCAACTGCAAGTCCATTTCTATAACAACATCCAAGGTCATTCCTCCAATGCATTTGATACTCATGATTTTGTGTAATTGTGGATTTGATCCGTTGATAAACAACTGTGTAATGAGATATGTGGATAGATTTTTATAGGTTGTAGTCAATTGCCTAAGATGAGTTCGAAATATAGTCAAGTATTCTTGTACTCCTTGATTTTTCTTTTGCTTGTTATTCAGTAAAAAAATAAAAAATATGTGCTTGGATCTTTTTTGACCAAAATCTTTGTAAAAAAGCATCACAAACTGCATCATGAAACGGATTTACGTCAAATTTTGCCAACCACTTTGCTTCTTCATTTACTAGAGTTGATTGAAATACTTAGGATTCGTATGTGTTATCATCTTGGTTATCCAATACATTGTAGTTGATCTCAAAAGCACAAACATGCACATCTGGATCATCACCATGGAACCTACCAAATTTTGCATATGTCATTCTAGCGAGGTACTATCTCCTCTAGATTAATTGGAAATCATCAAATAAAAGGGCTAGGAAGAACATTGGATGGAATTCACAACCTTGAAGAAGCAACCAAAGCATAGTGTGGCTGACTATGTGACCAAGATGAAGGATGTAGCTGGCCAACTTGGGAGCATTAGAGAAGAAATAAAAGAGGAGCAGATAGTAAGGCAGATCATAAATGGCATCAAGGCTGATGATAAGTGGGAGTCCTTCACCACAACAATGGACCTATATATGGACATGCAGATACCTGACCTCAACACATTGTTGGGGCAAATCTTCACACATGAGACAAAGCTCAACAAGAATGGAGACAACTCTAGAGGTAATCAATCTTTTGCCCTTTATATAGATAGAAATAAGAGTAATGATAAAAGCACAGGTAAAAACAATGAAGAAGAGTCAAGTACCTCTCAAGGGAACTTCATAGGTAGAGGAAGAGGTACTAGAGGAAGGGGCAGGGGAGGAAAGCAAGGTAGGTGGAGATCATACAACTTTTCACCTTGCAATATTTGTGGCTTGACCAATCATACCACATATGAGTGTTTCAAGAACACAAAGAATCAGAGAGGAAGAGGCTTTCACAAAGGAGGCTATGGACAATCTAGAGGCAGGTTCAATAATGGAGGAAGCAATTACCATCACAACTACAACCAAGGCTACAACAACAACAACAACAACAACTATAATGGAGGTTTTAGAGGTAGAAGAGACTACAAAAACTATATAGAAGACCAAGAGGATTCTCTATTGATCATGAACATGACATCCAAGCAAGGTAAAGATGATAAGCATCTATTCTATATTCATTTTGGTTATTCCAATCATGTGGCTCGAAATGTAGCATTGCTATGTGATCTTGAAGAACCTAAAGTGAAGCATGAAGTCGAGACAGGTGATGATACAAGGCACTCTGTTAAGAAGATTGGAAATGTGAAAGCATTTGATGGTAATATGAACTTTTAAGTAAGGTATTGTATGTGCCAACCATAACAAAAAACCGAATTAGTGTTGGGCAGATTGTTGACAAGGGCTTACAGGTTAGATTCACAAGGCATTGAGCATATGCGGAGGAACCTCACCAAGGCCTCAAGAGAATATTTGGCATTGGTTGAGAACCAAATAGGTAGAAGCTTGAAGAGGCTTAGATCTGATGGAGGTGGTGATTATTTCTCACATGAATTTGACTCATTCTTATAGGATAGAGGCATAAAGAGAGAGGTTACAACAAGATACACTCTTGAACAAAATGGAGTGGTAGAGAGAAGGAATGGACTAATAGTAGAGGCTGCAACATCAATGTTGAATGAAAAGAAACTTCCAAATTACTTATGGGCAGAGGCTATTTCCACAGCCACATAATAAATTAATGGGCTTCCATCCAAGTCCTTGGATGGAATGACACCTTTTGAGGCATGGAATGGTAGGAGACCTTCCTTAGACCATTGTAAAATCTTTGGGTGTATTGCTTATGCACATATACGGTCACAGATTAGAGGAAAGCTTGATCCAAAAGCTGAAAGGTGTATATTCATTGGCTATGATGAAAACCAGAAAGGATATAGGTTGTAGAATCCCACTAACAAAGGATTTACAGTTAGTAGGGATGTGGTATTTGATGAAAATAACTCTTGGATTGAAGATGATTGTAGGAAAACAAAGACTAAACACAATCATAGCATAACAGTCTAATACAAAAGAGGCACTATGAGAGCCTGATCCAGTATGATATGATAGAGGTGCATCTAATTTGTTTTCATGCAAACTCTGCACCAGACATTTTGGCATAGATCAACTCTCTCATCAACAAGTGCATCATGTAAATTTGCATCCGAAATGGAATGATCAACATCATCACATGAAACCTGTAAAGGCTGAGACATCACCTCATCAGGACCAGCACTAGACTTTCCACCTATAAAAAGAGGCAGCAAAGTATCATACATGTCTAATACATGTCTTTGGAGCTGTACATGAAAGTAATGGCTGAATAGCATCTTCCACAAACACAACAAACGGCTAAGAAAATTGCATTTAGTCCGTGGATGATACAGATAATAGCCTTTGCTTTCAAAACTATAACCAACAAAAATACATTTCACTGCTTTGTCATTCAATTTTCTGTGATGTTGTTCAGGCACTAATGCATATGCCACACAACGAAAAACACATAGATGAGGAATAGATGGCTTGCGACCATGCCAAGCCTCATATAGAGTGATAGATTACAATGATTTAGTGTTAATTACATATGCTACACACATAACAACATCAAGCGAGAAACTATGGTAAAGCCTAACTCTTGACCATACACCTTGCTATCTCCATGAGTGACCTATTCTTCTACTTAGCAACTCCATTCTATTGAGGTGTATACGACATTGTACACTAATGTTGTATCCCACATTTAGCGAAAAATGCATTAAAGTCAAAAGACATGTATTCCCCCCCTCGATCAAAAGGGAGACATCCCATATTACATGCTGACAGATTTTTAGCCAAAACCAAAAACTCTTTGAAGCACATAAGCACTTTGAACTTTGCTTTCAATGGATATATCCATGCATGCCTAGAAAGATCATAAATGAAAGTCACAAAGTAAAGATAGTTCCTAAAAGAGGGTGTCTACATAGGACCAGAAACATCACTGTGAACAAGCTGCAATTTCTGAGTAGCTTGAAATGAACCATCTTTTGAAAAAGAGGAATGCTACATTTTGCCCAAAAAACATCCTTCACAGACATGTTTACTAGGTGCCCCAATTTTGGGCAAAGAGGATGCCATTTTAGATCTCTATAGGCATATCAAACTAACAAAATTCAGATGACCAAAGTGTGCATGCCAAAGCTTTGCATCTTGCATAGCCTGAGAATCATGTACTGCACATGCTGAATCATTCACAGATTTCGCATAGTCTATGAGCTTATAAAACCCATGACATAAAATGCCAGAATCAATAATCACATCATCAACAAATTTCACAACCAAGTCAATCTTGGCTAAAGCTGAAACTGATAACATATTCTTCTTAATCCTTGGCACAAATAAAGCATCCGACAATGTAAATGAACTACCATCAGCAATAGTCAAATTGATCTTACCAACTCCCTGTTACATATGCTCAATACTCCACCCTCATGTGACCACAAATGTTCCATGGTGCTCTAAGTTCTAAGGCCCCCATTATGAGGAGAAGCCATTATGAGAGCCTGAACATTTGTGGAACCCTAACTTCCAAGTTAGATGAGGTCTATGTGTGACTGTTGATGGTTGTAGATGATCTTTGTGAGCCTAGCCATTAGGTTAGGTAGGGCATAAACTTCCAAGCCATTAGGTTGCCATTTAAGGTGAAAATAAAGGCCCTGTGGCATCACACGGTTTCCCCATAGAACCTTAATGGGGGGAGTGCAGAGGGGGGCTTGCGGGTCCGGGGGGCCTATCCCCCTGGCTCGTAGGGCGGAGATGCTAGGACTTTTGGTCGTGGAGATATTGTCGGATCATATATTTTACCGACTATTTTGTATCTCCCAACTACGTTTATCTATACCGAATCGCCTTGTAAAAGCTATATAAGCACGGCCCAGGTTGAGCTTTACATAGCATTGCGCACTAGTAAGCCCTTCATCTAGAGTCTGTCTAGATTGCCATCTAAGCTCCACATTGGGAGCACACGGGTGGACAACACCATCATTGTAACTACATTACGCTCGGCAATCTGAGAATTTGATTTCTCTATCTCTCATTCTGCATCTATCTTTGTCTGTGTTTTCTCTCAACTTTGTCTACAGGTCTATTTCGTTGTGCTGTTATTTTCTTACATGGTATCAGAGCTTAGGAGGCTATGAGTGGTGCAGAAGCAGAAACACAGAGGTTGCAGAGGTCTGAACAAAGAAAGAGAGAAGATGTCAAGCGGTGCATCATCATCTACGACTGGGGGCTAAGGTGGTTCATCAACAGGAGTAGGTGGTGCGCAAGCAGGAGCAGCAATGATACCGGTCATCCCAACGTTGTGGATACGACCACCAGCGTTCACAGAAGGTAAATTTGATGGTACAAACTACACCCTGTGGAAGTTCAAAATCACTTCTATGCTTGATTCATATGAGCTTTTGGAGATTGTTCTTGGGACTGATCTTGAGCCCCAAGAAAGACATAATCCAAATAATCCTGGTCAAATGATTCCTCTTGATGCTGATCTTCTACGTGCTTGGAGACGTAGAAATACAGATGCACTATGTGCTCTTGTTACAAGTACTTCTGATAGTGTTCTGACTCTCATTCAGCATACTACAAAGGCATGTGAAGCATGGAACATATTGAGAAATCAATATGGAACTCGTAATCAGACACAGATTCAGAACTTGGAGAGTCAACTTGCAGTAGAACGGCTTGCTGATGGGGAGACTACAGAGGTGTTTATCACTCGGATAAAGAATCTATGAGATCAAATGGCGGGAGAAGGTGTTCAAAAGTCAAGTGACGAGGTAGCTCGACGTTGTCTTCAAATCTGTCCACCTAAGTTTGATGGTTTGGAAACTGTTCTTAACACTCAAATTAGACCTCAACCACTAACTTTTGAAGAATTTAGTGCCTTACTCATGGAGGAGGAGCTGCGGCTCAAGGCAAGGTGTGGTGGTAGCAAAGGAGATGTTGCATTCACAGCAAATGCCAAAGGAGGCAAAACAGAATCTTCAAAAGATGGAGACAAAAAGAAGAACGACAAAAAGAAGTTCAAGGGAGAGTGTTTTCACTGCAAGAAGAAAGGACACAGAATCCAAGACTATCGCATCAAGAAGGCAGAAGAGAAGAGTGGCTCTTCAAAAGGTGGCAAGGGCAAGGAGTCTGCCAACACAACAGAAACAGAGCTTGAGTTATTTGTTACGATAGAGGAGGTGTGCTCGTCGGTTGAAGATTTAGGAACAGATGACTCATGGGTGTTGGATAGTGGTGCATCTCATCACATGACGAGTAGAAAAGACCTTTACAGTTCCTTACAGCCTCTAAAGGAACCCATCACAGTAAAGGTAGGGAACAATGCAAGATGTCCTGCAGAGGGTGAAGGTACAGTTTCTTTCATTAACTCTAATGGTGATATCAGAAAGCTTTCAAATGTGTTGTATGTTCCACAAATAAAACAAAATCTACTTTTAGTAGCTTCTATAACTAATCAAGGTCATCAAGTATCTTTCACTAAGACAAGAGCTAAGATTATGGATGGTAACAACAACATTGTTGGGACTAGCATAAGGAGGAACAACTTGTATGAAAAGTCACCAACCTGTCGACACCCAAGTGGAAAAGCCATTGCCACGTTGGGTGAGGCAGCTCTATGATTCAGCCAATCCCATCTCACAGTCACTAGAATAGGTTGCAGATGGACAGAGGAGATCATAGAGAATAGAGGAACAAAGACGGGCAAACACCCATATTTTAAACACAGCCTTGATGGCCCATCTCATTCAAGAAGAAGAAAAGGAACCAACCAATGTGGAAGAGGCACTCCATGATCTGAATTTGAGGGTTGCCATGCAAATAGAATACAACAATATCATGAAGAATGGAACTTGGGAGCTAGTGGATCGACACCCTAACCGTAAAGTCATTGGCACCAAGTGGGCCTGGAAGCTAAAGTACAAGGCTGATGGTACTCTAGAAAAGTATAAAGCAAGACTTGTTTCACAGGTCTACTCACAAGTTGAAGGCATTGACTTTTGTGAATTATTTGCCCCAACTGCAAGAATGACTACTATCCGAGTAGTACTAGCTGTGGCTGCACATAAGTGTTGGCCAGTCTATCACATGGATGTCAAGTAAGTGTTCCTGAATGGAGACCTCAAGGAGGAGATATATGTGTCTCAGCCACTAGGGTTTGAGGCTCCCGATTCAAAGAACAAGGTATGTAAGCTGAAGAAGGCATTATGTGGGCTAAAACAAGCCCCTAGAGCATGGTACCAGCAGATAGATAAGTATCTCTTGGACCTAGGTTTCAAAAGATGTGCTTCTGATGCTAACTTGTATGTTCTAAAGAGAGGAGGGAAGACAATTGTGCTTGTACTCTATGTAGATGACCTTGTGATTACAGGAAATGATGATGCTCTTCTTCAACAAACTAAAGATGCCCTAAGTTCAGAATTTGAAATGAGAGACTTGGGCTTAATGCATTATTGCTTAGGTCTTGAAGTTTGGCAAGAACCAGGGAAGATTTTCATCTCTCAACAAAAGTATGCAAGACAAATATTGAAGGCATTAGACATGGAGGATTGCAAGGAAATTTCTACCCCTATGGAGGTCAACACAAAATTATCTATTGAAGATACTTCACAGCTACACATGCATACATACACACACATACGCACACATATATATATACACATAAACATACATATACACATGTTATGAGAGTAAAGTCAAATTGTACATACTTGTATCGAATAAAGATATTTTGTCCATCGAACCTTTGGAATTGTATGCCCAACCTTTAAAATCTTCCTGACACCTCTACTTCTCCTATTTTGGTCGACCTAATACCTGTGCTGCTAACTCTTTTATGAATTTTTCATACAAATATTAAGTATGAGTTAGCTATGGAGGTATTAAGTCATTTGAAAAATAGGAGAAGCAAATTTACCTAAAAGAATTTGAAGGATGGAAGAATAATTTTAAAGGATGGGTGGACACAAAGCATCCATTTAGTGCAAGTTTTTGTTTTTACCTTAACTATGGTAAGAAAAAGAACTTGCATTGAATGAACACTTCATGTCCACCCATACTTTAGAATTATTATCCATTTTCCAAAATTGTCGAGATAAATTTGCTTGTCTTATTTTCAAACAACCTAATACCTCCATAGTTAACTAATACTTAATCCTTGTAAACAAATATGTAATTCTTAGTTAGAAAGGCAGGTAATCGATTGACTATAAAATGAGAGACATCCAAACGATTTAGTGATCTAGATATGAAAGTCTTCAAACCACAATATACAAAAAAAAAAACGAAATCAAATATCCCAACTACACATGCACACATACATATACATACATACATACACATTCATACATACATACACATCCATACATACATACATACATACATACACACATACATACAAACAAACATACATACATACACATATATACACACATGCACATACATATATGCAAACACACATACATATATATATATATATATATATATATATATATATATATATATATATATATATATATATATATATATATATATATATATATATATATATATATATATATATATATATATATATATATATATAAAACACATATACACACATACATACATACACATACATATACCTATATGCATGAACATGCATATACACATCCACATACACATACACATACACATACACATACACATAAGCATACACATAAATAAAATTATATGCATATATATATATATATATATATATATATATATATATATATATATATATATATATATATATATATATATATATATATATATATATATATATATATAAAACACATATACACACATACATACATACACATACATATACCTATATGCATGAACATGCATATACACATCCACATACACATACACATACACATACACATAAGCATACACATAAATAAAATTATATGCATATATATATATATATATATATATATATATATATATATATATATATATATATATATATATATATATATATATATATATATATATATATATATATATATATATATATATATATATATATATATATATATGTGTGTGTGTGTGTGTGTGTGTGGGTGTGTGTATTTATTTATTTATTTGTATTAATATTTCTTTTTTAATGAACTTATAGGTTATTATCTGAAAAGTTTTTACCAAGTCAGAATATTCTTCCTACCTCACATGATAATCAAGAAGATAATCAATCTTGGTATACATTATCAATGAATACATGCATGAAGATAATGTATACCAAGATAATCAACAATCTTGGTATAGATTATCAATGTACACATGCATGTCCTAATGATTGTATTTTATATAGAGGTGAATATGCAGACTCTTTGACATCTCCAAAATATCAATCTCCTCGATATAAGGACGAAGAAGGTAAAATCCCAAAAAAGTTATTGAGACATTTTCCATTGGCTCCACGGATTAGACATATGTTTAAAAACCCTGAATTATCAAAGCTTTTGACATGGGGACATGATCATAAAAGTATTGATGGAATAATCAAAATTCCTCATGATAGTGTTGATTTTCAGCATATTGACTCTACATGGCCTGAATTTGCACAAAACCCATAGAATCTAAAGTTAGGAGTTGCATTATATGGGGTTAATCCATTCTCCACGAAATCTAGTAAATGGTCAACATGGCCAGTGGTAGTCATAAACTACAATCTTCTGCCATATCTTAGCATTAAAAAGGAACATTTAATGCTTTCAGTTTTAATCCGAGGAAAAAGATAAGTTAAAGATATGAATATATATCTTGCTCCTCTCATTGACCATCTCCAAGAGTTATGCAGAGGTATTAATGTAATTGATGTATCGAAAAGCATCAATAGAAGACATATTATGGTTTGTGGTATTTTGGCTTGGACTACTCACAATTTTTCAGGATATGGTGTTTGTCCAGGTATTGATGTAATTTTTTTTTCAATATGCATACAAATAAATGTGAGTTAATCTAATTATATTTTTATCGTTTTCATGATGCAAGAATATCTACTAAGCATTATAAAGCTTCTCCATATTGTGATGATTGGTTGAGATCAATCTATAGTAAGAATCTCAACAAAAATATTTATCTTCGACATCGATGATTCTTACCTGATGATCATCCATTAAGATCTAAAAGAGAAGCGATAAATTTTAATGGAAAGCTTGAAACTCAGTGTCCAAAACAAAGGTGCCTATGCATGTCCTCATAGGCACCTCTGCTCTGCTATCATGATCTAGAGGTGGTATAGGTGTCCAAAAAATAGATAGATAAAAATGAATAAAAAGATGTGTTCTAGTATCCTTAAAAAAATATGTGAAAAAAAAACATACCTATGAGTAGATAGCTATCTTCCTGCATGTGGAGCCGCAAAAGAGCCCTCCTCTGATCACTGGGTAGGCATTTGGATCATATAATCTAGCTCATCATCAGCCATCTCTGAGTACCCGTGCATGATGATCCTGAGAGTATGAGGCAGAACTCTTGCTTGAAAGAACTTGGAGAAGCTTGTAGGAGGTAGAAAAGTGTGTTTCGAAGTGACAAAGTTTGGTCCAGCCAACCCACACAAGACCAGCCCTTGAGCTTATGGAGACTCAAATAGACCTTATAGTCGTGGGATGAGTGCAAAGAAATGCACTATGTACTTTGGATCATCAAGGAGAAGGAGTAGATACAAAACAGATAGGTTCGCGGGTCGACTAGCTCAAAAAGCTTACTATATATGGAAGAGACAATGAACTTCAAATCCCCATAGCAATCAACATGATTACAATTAGAAAAACTCCTTTTACAAGAGTGATACACATAGGGTTGAGTGTATATAATGCAAAAAAGTATAAGGAATAGGCAAAATATGCTATAGGAATGGATCAGACACTCAATGGTGGTACCTCCTATTTTTCAGGAATACGTAGAGATTGACCCCGAGACAGAAAAACTGAGAATTCTTGGATATACCAAACTAAATGCTATCAAAATTTACAGACATAAACTAGACACTAATCTCATCCTACTGAGCCATCTTGCACTCAATTGGGAGCTCTGTAGAGAGATCAAAAGCCTCTGCAAGATTACTGTTGGCAAAGAAGATGATGGAGAAAATTGAAGGAGCAAGACAATGATGGTCACAAGTGTATGTATATTTCTTCCATGTATTGTACATTAATATACTCTAGAAGTGATCCACGACTTCTACAAGTGGAGTTTGAATTCAAATGAAGGTGAGAATGGTTGTTGGAGGGAATCAATTCACTTTCGTACAATCTAGGAAAAGTGAAGATCTAGTTTGATCTAATTTTAGGTGATTGATTGCTTGATTGAATGCAACTTAACCACCACAAATTAGGGGGATCTTGGCTCTATAGCCCTTAGATCAAGGCCAAATTGGACATAGAACCACACTTTTGATGAGATAGCTATCCGGGATGCTTTCAGTGATGGAATCGCGTTGCCATCCAATGGAGGACAATAAAAAGCACCTTTCTAATGGTGGGTAGCTTGGTCAACCATTGGATCAAGATTAGATCCAATGGCTACAATCTAAGGCGCCTAAAACTCATGAGATTCAATCACAACCACTAGATCTTAGCACCGGTCGAAGGGTGGACATTAAAAGGTGCATTTTTGAATGCTTCCTCGATATCAACCATCAGATTTCAAGCAAATCCAAGGGCCCAAGTGCAAAGTTGCCTTGGTTTTTTCCATTCAACCTCAACCATTGGATCTTGGGGACAATTGAAGGGCTCTATTTCATTTTCAAGCCTTTCAAAACCATTCAAATGGCTAAAACCATGAGTTCGAAGTGGTTTTCTACTCTTTGACCACACAAAAACAAGGGAAGCCTATGCGTAGCCTATAAGATTAAGGGAGTAGACTATCCCCACCACCCTCTTCTCATTGGTCCATCACTAAACACTCTTAATGTAAAAGGCCCATGCAGGGCTCATTTTTTCCTCTAATGATTAAAAGGACTTGCAGATAAGTGGAACAACCACTATGCATATGGCCACTTTGCCACTTGGAAAGCATTGAAGACTTCATTCTTACAACTGTTCCATCCAAGGAAAGAGAGCCCTAGATCAACTCGAGAACTTGATACTAAGGCCAAGTGAATCTTTTCATGAATTACATACTTGTACTAAAGCACTTGTATCCAGACAGGTGCATGCTCCACGTGATTTCCTAGTGAGGGAATGAATAGAAAGGCTTTTCCTAGATCATCCTAATAGAAGTTTATGGAATCCCTTAGACTTGATGTAGCACTGAATGACTTTGTTGCAACCACCTCATAAAGGAAGCTAGATTACATATTGAAGGAGGGACTCAACCAAACTATGCATTAGAACAAAACCTATCAAGGAACTTAGGAGGGAGCTGGACATACTAAATATGCACCAAAGTCACAACAACAAGAAGATCGCACCACCCCCTACATGCAAAATGATGATGAAGTGGCTCAACTTTTCTGTGAAATAAGGGAAGTTGTAGACCATGTAGGATGTATGTAGGACATTAGAATATGAATTTTCCTAACAAGGTAACCTTCTAGTTTTGTGGCAAGGGTGGCCATGAAGTGAGAGACTGCTACTACCTTAAGGGAGCCCGACAAAGAGGTCACAATCAAGGTCCTGATCCACTTTATGCTAGTACTTCAAATATGCATAAGAGAGGGGAAAGCCATCCAACTCACCCAAGGTATAACTTTAATGTGCTACACTATGGAGAATATGTTCATATGCAAAATAGATACTCTTTACTTGAGGGCACACCTCCTCTTCAACATTATCCAGATGCTAAAGATCATTATACAAGAGATTGTCCAAGAAATCACCCTCCTCTAATCCATATGATTGTAGTCTCTCCGCAAATACAAGGTGTTGGAAGAAGTATTTTTTGTAGTATTTTTGATGGAAAACAATTGTAAAACGCCAAAAACTTGTAAAAATATTTATGCAACTAATGTAAAAATAAGGAAGAGTCTTCCTTATGTAGAGTAGAATCTTATGTACTTTTTCTAGAATTTTTGGAAACTCCTAGATAGCATATTTTTAGATTAGAAGAGGAAAAGACCAAATTTCAAGTGTGAAAAGGGACACTTGAAAATGTATAAAAGACAATTTCCTCTATTTTGAGGTGATTGGTTGATTATTTGTTTACTTGCTATCCAAGTGAAGAGAGAGTTTCCTGCTGAAAATTGTGTTTTCTCCTCTTTGTGTGATTTCTTTGAGTTATGAGTCTATTCTAGGTGTATCCATGGAGATTTGTGAGCTTCTATTGTGTATTTCTGTTGAATGTGTATGAAGAGAGTTGTTTACTGATATGTTGAGTGAGAAATTGATGAAGAATGGTGCTGGAGATGAAAATTATTTGATTTTACAGAATCGTGATTGTCTCGTCTAAAGGTTAGAGGTATCATTTTTGAGTTTTGACTTCATGGTTGTATTCTACTGAGAAAATAACATGCTTTAGACACCAAGATTGTGGAAAATGATGGAGATTTGCTCAAGATAATCCAAACCGTAGAAATTTCTCTTCATCTTCATTATTCTCAGAAATCTAGTCAGTTTTCTCTTATTTCTTGGATTCTATCATGTAGAAGGGGCTGTGGTCTCATGTATACTTCCAGGATTGACAAAATAAAGATGTATTGTTAATTCTTTATGCTAAATGATTGGAGAGGACAACTCCAAAGATCAATAACAAACATTTTTTGGCGCCGTTGCCGTATATCAAAAGCTTCATTGAATTTGGACCTTGCTGGATCTTCTAATGTGATGGTATTAAACACATGGAAAAGGTAATACTCTTTAATCAAGAAATTTAAACATGAAAAGGTAGATTTCTTTGTTTGTCTTTTGGGAAAAGAAAACAATAGATAATCTTCTGAGAATAAGAAGTGTTGAAATTTTTGCAAATTGATAGTTGCTCATATCATTTTTTGGAAGTAAAGTGTAGGTGTGTGAAAAATTGAATCAAGAGAGCTGATGATAAGGTAAAATGCGTCTATTCTTGCATTTGTAGAGTGCTTTTTGATTTAGTACTAAGCAAAATTGTTGATCTTGGGAAGATGAAAATATTGCATTAAGGAAAAGTCAAGTTAAGTAGCTAGATGCAAGTAGATAAGATCCATTTGTAACCAAGTCAAAGTAATAATCTTGAGAAAAACTGAATTGCATCTTGAAAAGAGAAATGTTTGAGTTTATCTTTGCAAAAATTGACATTTGCATTTCTTAAGACAATTTTCTTTGGGAAATTTTGCTCATAAACTGTTGTGATAGCCAAAGCATAGGAGAATATAACCAATCAAGGAACACAGGATCAATAGATCACCAAACAAGAAACCCTAAGTGAAGTGTTTACCTTAAATTAGGGCAAAATACTAAAAAATTCATAAAATTCAATAAAACAATCAAACAAATTTCTTTTCTTCTTAGGAAGTTAGACTGAAGTTTTGTTGACAAGGGTGGAAGAGACTAGGTGGTAAGAGAGCAAAAAAGTTGCCAAAAACTGGAAAATTAGAAAAAACACGATTCTCTGCACAGGATCGCGATTTTCTGATTATGATGTAAAATTGCAAGTGACAGTGGAACTAGAATTGGTAAAAGGGACTAAAGGGAGACAAGAGAAAAGAATACTCAAAATTACAAAAAATAGTAAGTACAAAAAAATTACGATTCTCTGCACAAAATCGCGATTTTCTGTAAAAGAAAAATATTTGGGAAATTTGAGTACAATTGGGTTTTTGGAGAAAGGTAATTGCAAGAGATTTCATTAATATTGAGAAAGTGAAGGAAGTCGAATTCCAAGGAATTAGGGAAGATTGAGTATTAAGTGAGAGAGGTGGAAAAGAACGAAATCGCGATTTTCATCAAAATCTAATGGGAGTGATTAATCATGAAAAATTAAGAATTGAGGATTAAAAACAATAAAGTTGTGGAAGAATGAAATTGGACAAGTAAAAAAGTGGAAATCAGTGAAAATTGAATAAAATCGCGATTGTGTGGACACTATAAAATCCTGAGATTTCAGAAGAAACTCATTTGAGTGTGAGGAAGAGAGAGTGAGAGCAAGGACAGAGTCGCGACTTTCTGCAGAACACAAGCCTTGGAGATATTCTGATCAAGCAAGCAAGGTAAGAGGTCCCTAATATATTTTAGTATTTCTTTCAGTTCACATGATGTTTAAACACAAAAAAAGCACAAAATAACCAAAATCACAAAATCGCGATAATCTGAGTTTTCCAACTTTCAGTGGAAAAAAATATTATTTTGGGTTAACTTTTTCATTGCATGTTAAAAACTAGATAAGGCGATTCTATAGAAGAAATAAAAATGTGAAAATCAATACTTGGAAAATTTTTCAAAAAATTGAACAGAATCGCGATTCTGTAGTCAGACACAAAATCGTGATTCTCTGAACAAAGGACAAAATCGCGATTCCCAGAACATGATTTTCATTAAAAAAATCGTGTTATTTACGATTGTGAGCAATCACGATTGTCTGGGGGCAAAATCGTGAAAAACACGATTTTGACCACAGAATCGTGATAAACACGATTTTATTCATAAAATTGTGGAAAACACGATTTTGAGCACAAAATCGTGGAAAACACGATTTTGAACACAACATTGTGGAAAACACAATTTTGAGCACAAAATCGTGGAAAACACGATTTTGAACACAACATCGTGAGAAACAGATTTTATTCATAGAATCGTGAAAAATACGATTTTAAGCACAAAACTGTGAAAAACACGATTTTGGCCACAGAATCGTGATAAACACGATTTTATTCATTATGCATTCTTGTAGCATAGAGGAATCAAAAGAGAAATTACAACAAGGGACACCCCTGAACAAAATGGGGTGGCAGAGAGGAGAAATAGGTTGATTGTTGAAATAGCTAGATCAATGCTAAATGAGAAAAAGTTACCTAATTATTTATGGATAGAGAGTGTATCTATTGCTACTTATCTTGTTAACTGGTTGCCATCCAAATCACTTGATGGGATGACCCCATATAAAGCATGGCATGGTAGAAGGCCATCACTTGATCATTGCAGGATCTTTGGATGTGTTGCTTATGTGCATATCCCATCTCAAATCAGAGGTAAGCTAAACCCTAAGGCAGAAAAGTGCATCAGTAGAGATGTTGTGTTTGATGAGAATGTATCTTGATTTGAAAGTGAATGTAGGAAAGTTAAGTTGCCATATGACTTGGAAGAGGAGTTTCCAAGCCTCACCAACGAGGAGCCAAACTAGATTGAAGACATCAAATCAGATGATGAGGACATCATCAACCTAGAAGAATATAAAGCATGGAAATCAAAAGGCAAGGTCAAGATGAAGAAGTTGGAGGACATACTCGAATCATCCAATCAAGCAATTAGAAGATCACAAAGGGAGAGGAAGAAGCCAATCAGATATGGGTATGACACTTCTTTAGTTACCAAGCATTTCATTTATCTTGTGAAAGATTTACCACTTGAAGATCCTTCATCATATGAAGAGGCAAAGGCCAAGGTAGATGGAAGGAAGCTATGGATGAAGAAATTGAAGCACTCAAGGAGAATGATGCTTGGGAGCTAGTGCCAAAGAAGGAGTCTATGAAGGTAATTGGTTCTAGTGGATTTACAAAATCAAGAGAAATTCAGATGGTTATAAAGCTAGACTTGTGGCTAAGGGTTTTGTACAAACCCAAGGAGTTTATTATGAAGATACTTTCTCACCTGCAACCGGCAAGGTATTGGTAAGTGTGGCTGCATCAAGGAATCGGAATATGTACCAATTGGATGTAAAAAATGCTTTCCTTAATGGCTGGATTTCAGAGGAGGTTTACATGGCTCAACCTCTTTGCTATGAGAACCCAAAGCAAGGTAACATATGTGTGAAAACTAAATAAATCTCTTTATGGATTGAAGCAGGAACCTAGGGCATGGAATCATAGGTTGACTACCTATCTCCAAGATCAAGGATTCAACATGAGCAAAGCACATACTTCTCTGTTTTTCAAGAGAGGCAATTCAGAGGTGATATACCTATGTGTGTATGTTGATGATATCATACTTATCGGTAGCAATGGCAATGGCATCAAGTAGATCAAAAACCAAATGATGCACGAGTTCAAAATCAGTGATCTAGGGTCACTAAAGTATTTTCTTGGACTTGAGTTAGTCTATACAAATTCTGGAATTTATATTACTCAAAGAAAGTATGTGCAGGACATGTTGAAGAAGTTTCACTTGTAGGATACCAAGATAGCCAGCACTCCTAGGGAGGTAAACCAAAAGTTAAGTGCTCATGAAGGTGATGTGCTTGACAATATTATAGGATACCAAAGCATAGTTGGAAGCCTAAACTATGCTACATTGACAAGGATTGATATTGGTTATGGAGTAAGTGTCTTAAGTCAATTTATGCACAAACCTACAGAACCTCACTTGGAAGCTACCAAGAGAATTTTGAAGTATCTTAAAGGTGCTCAAAATCAAGGTTTATACTTTCCTTATACTTCAAATTTGGACATCAAGATATACTCAGATGTAGATTGGGCAGGTTGTAAGGATGATAGGAGGAGTACCTTAGGTTATCTCTCTTTTGCAGGTGATAAGCCCATTTCATGGTCTTCCAAGAAGCAACCTACTATTGATTTATCTTCAATAGAGGTAGAATATAGAGGATTAGCTAATGCTACTCAAGAAGCCATATGGATCAGATTGCTATATTCAGATTTGGGACTACATTCTAACCCACCAATGATTTTTGGTGACAATACTAGCTCTTTACATCTTGCAGTGAATCCTATCTATCATGCTAGGACTAAGCATATAGAGGTTCAGTATTATTATGTGAGAGAGAAGCTATTGAGCAAGGAAATTCAGTTGGCATATGTATCCACTAATATGCAATGTGCAGATTTATTGAGAAAGGCACTCGATGGTAATAAACTTTGCAGGTTTAAAGCTATGATTGGATTGTAGGACATTCAAGAGGATTGATGAAGAAGAACAAGCCAATATGTTTGGATTGAGGGGGAGCTGTTGGTGCAAATGCCAAGCCTTCACACTTGGCTAGGCATTGGAAGAATTTATGTGCAATTAGTTGAAGAACCACATGAACCATTGCTTATGTTTTTCACCATTAACTTTTGTAAAAGGCATTTGACTTAGAAGAATCTTTTAAATTCCACTAAACTAGTGGATTTAGGAGAACTTTATGGTACAAGTTTCCTTGAGGGAATATCTTCTTGTTTAGAGGAAGAATTTTTAGGTGGAAGCTCATTTGAATTTTAAAATTCAAATTTGAAGAAAGTCACTATAAAAGTAGCTTGAAATTGCGCAGCCTTGTGTGCCTATTATTGAGCTTAGTGTTGATCATTTGATGTTATTGAGAGGCTCACACTATAGCCTACTCCTATCACTATCACTAGGCATCATATTCATTCTAATGATCATGTACAACATTATTACATAATACATTATATTGATGATTACATCTACATTCATCTCTATCATTTGATGAGTTGTACAAAAACTTGAAGGGCATGGAATCAAAGGATTTTGGACTATTTGATGAGTTGGGGATACAATCAAAGCAACGTAGATCCATCATTTTTCTACGAGAGGGAAGTTCAATTGTAGGTCTACTTATGTGTATTTTTAGATGATTTAATTGTTATAGGAGATCATGAAGAAGGTATCAAGGAAATCAATGGGAAGCTTAGAAAGGAGTTCGAGATCATTGACTTTGGAGATCTAAGACCTTGGAGATCTCAGAGCTTGGAGATCAATGGGAAGCTTAGAAAGGAGTTCAAGATCACTAACCTTGGAGATCTCAGAACTTGGAGATCTCAAACCTTGGAGATGAAAGGAAAGCTTGGAAAGGAGTCCAAGATCTCAGACCTTGGAGATCTAATTCATATACAAGAAAAATGGAATTTTATGCATGTAGAGAAAGTATATTTTGGATATCTTCAAGAATTATGGACCTAGAGGATGCAAACCATTGATCATCCTATGGAGGTAAATGCAAAATTTACTTCCATAGAAGGTAATGAAGTATATGATCCACTTTTGTACAGGTCTATAGTTGGATCATTGAACTATGCCACCATAACATGGTCAAACCTAGCATATACGATAGGTATGTTGTCTCAACTCATTCACGCACCTAGGGTTTCACATTTATTTGCTGCAAAGAGGATGCTTAGATATCTCAAAGGTACAATTAATGAAGTTTTATTCTATCATTTTGAAGATCAACTGTATGTGAGAGCATATAGAGATGTTGATTGGGCTCGATCCAAAGAACATAGGAGAAGTGCAAGTGGATATGCAGTGATGCTTGGCAAGAAGCTCATCTCTTGGATGTCAAAAAAGCCACCTGCAATTGCTCTTTCCTCAACTAAAGCTCAATATAGGGCATTAGCTAAAGTAACTTGAGAGCTTATGTGGCTCAAGAAGCTAATGAATGAATTAGATTTGTAGGTTAATCAATTTCCAATTCATGTGTGGCAATACAAGTAGTGTGTACCTATATGCCAATCCCATGTTCTATGCTAGAATCAAGCACATAGAGGTTAACTATCTTTACATCAGACACAAGGTACTAGCTACGGAGGTTCAAGTGCAAAAACTAAGTACCAAAGATCAATGTGTTGACATGTTCACCAAACATTTAGATTCAATGAAGCTGACAAAGTTCAAGAAGGGCATTGGATTGTTGGCACTAGGTTGAGGATTTAGAGATTAAAGCTTGAGGGGGAGTGGTCAAATTCAAGCTTCAACCTTACTCATAAATGGAGCATCTAGTGGATGCCACTTGGAGCTACATGGAGCAAGTCTTCAAGCATGAGAAATCAAGATCTATTTCGAATTTGAAATTCCCCTCACAAAAAACATATTTTGAATCATACTTAGGTGTGATTAAAAGCCTAAAATTTAAAAGGGATTTCTAAAATGTAGGAAATATTTCCAACTCTATATGTATACACAAATAACTTTGAATGTATGATCCCACATGTAGGCAAGATCTACGAGTATTTTAATAAGCTAGTAGACCCCTTACTTAGCAAGCCCCCTGCTTGCTTGAGAGATTTCGCTCATCATTGAGAAGTCATATCCAGCTCACGTATTTCTATGTGCATGAGCTAGTTAGCTATGAGTGCTAGCAAGGTTTCCTTACCATTTCTAACTCATTTCTTGTAATCTTTGGTTTTTAAGAAAGAGAATTGAGTCTTCTAAAGTTTCCCCAAATCTTGT
The DNA here is from genome assembly GCA_020310875.1 of Ceratopteris richardii. Taxonomy (NCBI): domain Eukaryota; kingdom Viridiplantae; phylum Streptophyta; class Polypodiopsida; order Polypodiales; family Pteridaceae; genus Ceratopteris; species Ceratopteris richardii. Next base: position 3,041,456 of record CM035440.1, read on the forward strand.
GTTGAACCTCTAAATATTCTAAGAGAACCACGTCTAGAAGTGAGTAGGTGACTATTTTTGTATGCCTAGTGAAGGCTATTTTTTATGAAGGCATTGGTTCTCCAAGTAGGAGTAACCATTTTGAGTGAAATCACTTGCATTGGCAAGCTCCCTAAATTTATTTTCTGTGTACAAAACCTCTAAGGCTCAGCCCTCAGGAACTTAGAGACTCCATTGTTTCACTCAAGAGAGGTTTTGTAAGTGTTCATGTGAAACCACTATTGCTTTAGGGCTACATAGGGAAGTTTCTCATTCTCTCATCATATGTATGTATGTTTATATTTGTGTGTGTGCCATGATGTAATGATAATGAGTCACGAACTATAAGGAAATATAGGTGATATGAATTTTTGTCTTTAAAAAGAAAAGAAAATGGTTCTTAAAATGAGAATGTACACTTTTCCTATACAACTTTAAGCATGTATGGCCTCACACCTATGCTCACAAACACCTCTCGTCACTCAAATACAAGGTCCTCTGAGTTCTTATGGAATGAATTGGAGAGCTTTTGGTTAGTTAAACTACAATATGAGATCTTCATAATGCAAGGTATGCCACTAAAAATACTTTTTTCTACTCTGAGAACCAATGCTGCTAGTATAGGCTACTCACTGCCTTCACTAAACATGCACTTAGAGGGGAGTGTTCATTCAAGATTTTTTCTCTTAGAATATATAGTATTTAAGATTGAGATTCAAGCCAACAATAAATGAGAGTATAAGCTTTCTAACAAGGTAAAGACTACAAGAAATGGACACCATATAAATAGGGAACTCTCCTCAATACACGGAGCTTACTAGATTCTTGGGAGAAAAAACAAAGAGTGAGCTATGGCTACTCAAAGTTTGAAGAAAATACTCAAGCAATCAGATGGCTTGCTTAGCAAGGAGTCTATTAGCTTATTCAAAATCCAAAATTGATAACTCTTAGGTTGCCAGATGGTTCAAGTATTATTCATAATATTTCTATAATTTCGTTGATGAAGCACCATAAAAGGGCTGGAACGATGTAACCAATTGAATGATTAATATGAAAAGAGTTGTGTTCATGTTGCTTAGCAGCAAGGGAGCCTCACGACAGATCCTCACTAGACTGCGCGTGGCATAGCGATCGCATCAGTGTTGGTTTACATTTGGGTTGAAGTCTGACTTGGTGTGGTGTTCATCTGTGTTAGTTAAGTATTTGATGTTAAATGAAGTAATTTAATCATATAGTAAACTCGGGTTAAAACATTGATAAAAGATAAAGTCTTATGAATGATATTAATGGACGTTGTTGTATAAGTTTATGTGTATCGACTACTAAACATGAGATGGAAGTGGTGGAATAGCACCCATGATTGATGTAGCATTGGAGTTAGTTGTGTTCAGGAAATTGAATACGATTGTGTAAACCTATAATCGAGTTTCGTAACATTCAAGATGATATTCTGCAAAGAATGATAGGGAAAAAAGTTATATATAAGTGTGGGAAAATTACTATAGGGCCTCTGTTTCAATAGATCTATGTCCAACTCAAGAACCCTATAGGAGAAATCTTTGTTATTCCTATCTTGCTCAAATCAGTTCACGCGAGAATAAAGAGAGAAAAGTTAACATTAGTTAACAAAGTTGACACTAGCGCCAGCCATGGGGTTTGGAATTTAAGTTAGAAGTATAAGAATAACCTTGCAAGAACGGTTTCATATGAATCTCTCTGGAGAAGATTTCATAATTCATGCCCGTAACACATTCTGGTGAAAGTTAGCCAAAATATCCGAATGACAGACACCCTTGGAAAGTGAACAGCGCGTTTGGGACACCATCACATGGTGACAGTGAAGGCCAGTCATCTAAGGGAGGAGGTGCGACATGAACAAGTGGGCTTGGGCCACCGCATTTCCTTATTTCCGGGTTGCATAACATATCGGAATTGAGTCTAGTGCGATTTGGTGACAATCCGATAAGTGGTTGTGGGATTGATCTCACTAACAATATGGTGCCTTCAGACATAAGTTCAGAATTCACAGTAGAATCCAGTAGTAGTGGTTTGGTGTTTGGTGATACTATCGAGTCCGGTGAGGATTCAATGGGTGCAGAAGTGACTGGAAATTGTAGTAAAGGAAGTAATCAACTTGTTGGAATTCTTGAGCCAATTACGGATCCTAACCCTGAACCAAAAGCTTCTATTGAGAAAATAGTGCAAGAAAAATTCTCTAATTTGGCGAGTACTAGGCGAGTTTCAATAGCTGATTATTTGTCAAGAGAGTGGAACCTTGCACATTTTTTCAAAATCACATTTCTAGATGGTTTGCTGCTCAACTGTAACACAGTAGAATTATAACATAACAGTGCATTTTTATCTTCGGAGGAGTCATCGGATAGTTACATAACATGTTAGTCTATAAATAGTTTTGAGGCACAACAATCTAAACAACCAGTAGATCTCCATCTTGACAATATGGAAGATTATCGATAGCAACAACAACAACAACAATAGCACCAACAAAAACAGTACCAACAACAATAGCAACAATACCACTACGAGGGTCACCTATGTAAAGTTTGGAGGTTTCCTTGGTGAAGATCCAGATGCACATGTACGAACTTTCGAGATCAACTATGCAGTGCTAAATAACCCAACGGACTTGACATATAAGGCCATCGTCTTCCAATCTACCTTAGTCAATGAAGTAGCTCGGTGGTTGACGGAGTATGATATTAATCATTTTAAATATTATGATGATGTGAAGAATGCTTTCATATAGTGCTTCAGGTTAAAGAAAAAGGCGATGGAGATTTTTGATTACCTACAAAATAATAGATAGAATCCACATCATAGTGTACAGGAATATGCAACCTTGTTCAGTACCTACTTATGAAAATTACCACCGGCTCATGCTAATTTACCGGATGATTTAATAACTCAATGGTTTATTAATGGTTTGAATCCTTGACTGAAATAGGTAATGATTATTTGTTGTGTGGGTGGAATGACCCTTGATGTAGTAATATCTATGGCACTCCAATTAGAACACAAAGTGGGTGGTTTTATAGAAGACCTAGAATGGCTAAATGTTGGGAAAAATAAAAGTGATGATCCGTTAAAACACGTCTATTGTAATAAATGTAAAAATCCCGAACATGTTGCTAGTAATTGTGCTCTCAATCAGATTTATTGTGCAATCTATGACATTGCTAGCCATGCTACAAAGAGTTGCCTCTATAACACCAAGACATAGAATCGACTTACCATGAATGTTGTTTTACAAGAGCAGAGCCAACCAGTGACTAGTTATGTTCCACTGCACTTGAGAAACACAACTTATACTAACTATACCAATTATGGAGGTGGATGCACAAGGTAGTTTAACTGGACCCAGTGGAATCATGATGAATCCGGTGGTAGGTTGATTTTTTACCACCACCGTGTTGCCACTTTTGCGTTAAAGTGGGACACATCCAAAAGGCACTGTAAGGACACCCAAGGGTATGATAAGTGGAAGAAAGGGCGGCAAAATCTCATGGCCAACATGGTTCAAATTTAAATAGAAGAGACGCAAGCCACAGTAGAGTGCAAACACGTTCTGATAAGATGCTCCATCCAACTGTTGAAATCTTTGAACCAATAGTAAAGGAACAATAACAAATGCTCACTAAGGCAACTCAATGGGCTAGAGAAGAATTGCCAGTCTTTGCTAATCCTATACCAGTCACTCAACAACCAGCTGGACCATCAAAATCTAAAATCTACACTACAGCTGGTTGCAATTCGGTCAGGAATTTCATTGAAATCAACATCAGATTTGAGTAGTTCTAGTGCTGCCTGGGACGACTTATCCACAGCTTTGATTACCATCCCCTTGAGACAACTATTAACTTTGGTACCGAGAATTCGGTAACAATTTCGATAGAAGCTTAAGGCAAGCTCAATCGGCACACCTACCACCACTACAATTAATCCAAAAATGGACACTACGATAGATCATGCTATTCCCTCAATCATTGTGTGGTTCAAAAACCATAAAATATCTCAAGTATTAATTTATGGAGGGTTAGGAGTGAACATTGCCACGACAACAATTTGTAAGAAGTTGGGATGGAATCATATTGAACTTGTAAACTTTTTTGTGTGAATGGTGGATCAGTCCCGAGTTCACCCGGTGGGGTTGGTATGAGGTATTCCCATTACCCTACAAGGGTCAGTGTTTAAAATGACCTTTGTAGTGATGGAATCGCTCGAATCTAGTTTAGACTACAATCTATTATTCAATTGACTTGGGCTAAAACAAGCTAAAGTGCTGCAAGATTGGTCCTCCCGAGAGCTTATTTTTAGATGTAACCACCAAAAATATGTGGCTCCCCTTGACGATATGAAGCCTTGTGATTTGCATGCATGACCTTATGTTGTTGAGCTTGTGCATATGCTCGAGGGGTTATCTGATGAGGAGGAAGAAGCATTCCTTAATGCTAACCAGGATTTACTATCAGTGGAAACCATTGAATTATAGCAAGTGATAGATACTTGGTCCTCGGAGACCTATATAGTGCAGCCACTAATGGAGGATGCTACTAAGGCCATAGATAATCTTTTAAGCTCTTTGGACATGGAGCACTTATTTCAAAATTTCAACAATCTCAACCTGTCCCGACAGTTTTATGTACCAGAAGATCAACTCGTTACTTCTAACTTAGGAGATTATGCTAGCCCACGCTCGGTAGAGATTAAGGTCAGATTGGCAATTGCATTCCAGGAAGATTTGCTTAGCCTCCTCCAAGAATTTGCTGACATCTTTGCTATGGATTACCGTGATATGAAGGGCTTGGACCCTCATATCTACCAGCATCATGCAGTTTTAAAACCGGATGTATGGCCTATTAAACAACAAATCTATCGAATGAACCCAAATTATGCCCGGCAAGTGAAAGAGGAATTAGATAGATCACTAAAGGTCGAATTTATCGTGCTTGTTGAGCTTGTAGAGTGGATCTCGCCATCGTGATTGTTCTTAAGAAGAATAAACAGTTACACATATGTGTTGACTATCGTAAGTTGAATGCTGCTATGGTGTCGAACCCTTTTCCCTTACCCTTGCTTGATAGTATGCTAGATGATGTAGTTGGGTGTGAGATGTATTCTTTTCTAGATGGCTATAGTGGATATAATCATGTCCGCATGGCTGAGGCCGATATCCCAAAAACAGCTTTTATCACTAATTGGGGCATCTATGCCTGCATTGTGATGTGATTTAGGTTGTAGAATGCACCTAGTACATTTCAATGTTGTATGCAAGAGATATTTGACCCATATCTCATAAGTTTTATGCACGTATACTTAGATGATTTCTCATTATCCAGTGATATTGGTGATCATTTACAACATCTCAAGTGTTGTTTTTTGAAGTGTAGAGAGTAGCAATTATGTTTAAACCCGCAAGTCTATTTTTGCAATGGCTTGCGTTAAACTTCTGGGGCATATAATCTCCAAAGAGGGCATCCAAGTCAATCTTGATAAAGTACGTGTTATTCTTGACTCGCGACCACCCACAAACCCTAAGGAAGTGATGCATTTCTTGGGATAGATTTGATGGCATGGCCACCATCTCCATTGGCTCGGCCATCTGATTATACCTCTTACGTGCCTGACTACAATCCCACCATAGCCATTTTGCTGGACTAATGAATGACAGCTTAGCTTTGGCTGATTGAAAAATTTGCTAACATAAGCACCCATTCTCTTGCCATCCATTTGGCAACTATCATTTCATGTGTTCGTGGATGCATCTGATATCTCTATCGATAGTGTTTTTATGCAACAAGAGGATAAATGGTATAGACCAGTGTATTATGCAAGCTGTCACCTTAGTTCCACAGAATGTAATTATTCTATCCCCGAATGGGAATGTTTAGGCTTACTATATTCTATCAAGAAGTTCAAACACTATCTACTCGATCGAAAATTCACCTTTCATGTTGACCATGCAACTTTAGTCTACCTTGTCTAGCAACAAAATTTGGGTGGGTGCTTGGCTCGATGGGTCTTGCTGCTTCACGATTTTGACTATGATGTGGTCCACTAACCCAACAAAGCTCATATGATTGCTGATTTCCTGTCCTGATTCGATTATGGTGAACCACCAAAGGGGATTGATGATTCATCACTTGCTATTTATACAACCGCCACAACAACACAACCTGCTAGTTGTTTACATGTGGTTGATTCTTATTATGAAACTCTCATGATTTTCTTGACTATTGGTTGTCCACCAAGGATGGTGTCCAACTCAGCCCGATGGAAACTTGCCATTTACAGTCGACATTTTCGGATCATTGTTGGTCAATTATATTATGTCGATCATTTTAGTATTCTCTCTGTTGCATTCCTCCTCATGAATTCCCTTCCATGTTGCATATGACACATTCTATCCCCTTTGGTGACCTTTTTTTGGTGCATCGCACCTACTAGAAAGTTTTACAGAGTGGTTTATGGTGGCCTACCTTGCAACATGATGCGTATTCTTATGTTAAATACTACGATTCTTGCCAGCAGATGGGGTAGCCTTTACAGTGGCATTATTTTGCTTTGTATCCCATTCTACCCCTAGAACCCTTCCCGAAATGGGAACTCGATTTTATTGGACCTATTTCTCCTCCAGTTAATTCCACTAATAATAGCTACATTCTTACTTGTATTGATTATGCTACCTGATGGGCTGAGGCCTCGACTGTCTGGTCTACTACCGCTCAAGTGGTGGCTAAGTGCCTAATGCATGATGTTTTCCCTCGTTTTAGATTGCCACTGGAACTTGTTTTAGATCAGGGAACCCACTTCGCTAACACTCTCCTACAGGCTCTAACTAAGACATTTAATATTATCCATAAGTTTAGCACTCCCTATTACCCGTGCACTAACGGAGGCTAAAAGCACAAATAAAACTTTACTCACTATGTTGAAGAAACTTATTTTGGACTGTCTTGAGCATTAGTATCAACGTTTACGTGCTTCGTTGTGGGCTTATCGCACTATGTACAAAGTCGCTACTAGTTGCACACTGTTTAAATTAGCTTATGAATTGCAGGCCATTGCGCCGATGGAGCTGGTTGTCCCTAGTCTACATGGCCTTCGAGCACATATTGTTACCTGAGGAATCTATCCTTGTGTGGCTAGATACTTTATGGTCTCTTGATGAGCAACAACTAGAAAGTTTTCTTTTTTTACAAGAAATGCAGCTATGCCAAGCTAAAACACATGATCATTTTCCTTGCACTCCGATGTTTCAAGTGGGCCAGTTGGTGTTATTCTATATTGCTAAAGCTGATCGTGCAACCAAAAATTTTAAACTTTTTTGGTTTGGATCATACCGTATTTCTGCTCAACTAGGTCCAACTACATTTTGGTTAGCAATCATTATTGGTGTACTTCTACCCAACCCTGTCAATGGTTCTAAACTCCACCCTTATTGTCCACCATCCTGAACTGTTTGAATCCGATGCCTATTGTAATATATATATCTATTATCCATTTTTCCACGACCCTTTGCCCTTTCCGGCTCCTTTTCAATTGACTATTTGAGTGATCTTTATTCGGCCCAATCACTTCATATTTTTAATTGAGGTTTGTCCTTTATGATTTTGCCTCGCCCCCCATCGTTTATGTTTTCTTAAAGTGCTATACCTATGATGATTTACGACGGCCGAGACTTACTATGTCGATCATTTTGATGATTACTCGAAGTAGAAATTCTTTTGCAAGTACTGTAAAGCAAATGATCATGTCATAAAGAATTTTCCAAGAGTGGCTACAAAAGAGGCAAAGAAAAAAGAGTCTAGAATGGTTGTTGTAGGGGCTTCTACATCAAAAACAGAGTCTATTAATCTAGTGGAGAATGAAGAGTGGGAGTTTACTAATGTTTGCAATTTGACCCATCTTCTCCTAAAGAGTGTATATAGTAGGCTTAGATGTTTAGTACTTTGATAGTGGGGAAACCAAACACATTACCTCTTAGTGCAGTTTCTTCACTTCACTCGAGCCTGACCCTACAGGGAATACTATCACATGCATTAACAACTCCTCTTATCCTATCATGGGAATTGGTAAGATCATTCTAACTATTGCTGATGGTAGTTCTTTTACATTGTCACATGCTTTATTTGTGCCAAGGATCAAGAAGAATCCGTTATCAGTTTTCACATTAGCCAAGATTGGCTTGCTTGTGAAATTTTTTGATGAGAGATGTAAAATTGATGATGTGTCAAATGGCGATGTGATTATTGCTTGTGGCATTTTGTGTCATGGGCTGTATAAACTCATAGACTATGAAAAATCTGTGAATGATTCAGCATGTGCAGTACATGGTTCTCATGCTATGTCAGATGCAAAGTTTTGGCATGCACGCTTTGGTTATCCAAATTTTGTTAGTTTGCTATGCTTGCAAAAATCTGAAACGGTGTCCTCTATGCCCAAACTTGAGGCATCCATTAAACATGTTTGTGAAGGCTATATTTTGGGCAAAAACGCAACATCATCCTTTCCAAAAGATGGTCCAGTTTGAGGTACTCAGAAATTGTAGCTTGTTCATAATGATGTTTGTGGTCCTATGTCGTCACCCTCTTTTGAGAACTATCTTTACTTCATGACTTTGATCGATGATTTTTCCAGGCATGCATGGGTATATCCATTGAAAACAAAGTCCCAAGTGTTTATGTGCTTTAAATAGTTTCTGGTTTTGGTTGAAAATCTCTGAGCATGTAAAATGGGCACCCTCCATTCTGATGTGGGGGGGTGGGATATATGTCTTCTGAATTTAATGCATTTCTGGCTGAACATGGGATAAAACATTAGTGTACAATGTCATGTACACCTTAGCAGAGTGCATTTGCGAAACGGAAGAACATGTCACTCATGGAAATGGCAAGATTATGGTCAAGTGTCGAGCTTTACCATTTAGTTTTTGGCTTGAGGCTGTCATGTGTGCTGCACTAGCTGAGTAGTCTATAGGTTTCATGATAGAGGCTTTAATTAGCACCTTCTTTAATTTACACATCACCCTTCACTATTGTTTTAGTCTAGATGAGTTTCTTCCTCTTTCATAATAGAACATAAAGAGAGTTATCAACATGAGAAAAGTGAGGGATCTAGCTTGTATGAAAAGATAACGTTTCACTTCACTAACATTGTTGTAGAATTTATACCCAAATTTAGGTGGGTATGGCTTCCAAACATAATGTGTATATAGGTTTCATTTAGGAACTTACAAAAACGGAAAACAAATTTCGCAAGAGAGAATTTAGACCCAACCTCTTCAAATCTAAAAAAAAACGTTTTCAGAATCACAAATATGGTGAGTAAAAAATATCACACAACCTTATGAGTCTTTAATTTCATCTTTTAGCCTTTAATACTCAAATACTTGCATCAAAATATCATCAATAAAAGGCATCATTACATTAGGAATAAAGTCATGTGTGACCACGTTCATTGCAAATATCATATGAGAAATGGAATTTGTGGCTCCCAATGGCAAAGTGTGCATGAAAACTAAGCCAAGTGGACTCTTCATCATTGTAATATTCCTCCTCTCAAAAGTAAGTGGGAACTAGTCACACCCTAAATACAGATCACCCATGGTGTATATGAAATGTCCAACAAATTCTTCTACACATTTGTCCACTATAGGACGCAATGAAGTTGTTGACACGTTGTAGATCTTGTATATATCTTAGTTCCCCATGTTTGTTTGGCATCGTATCCCTTATCTTCAAATATAGACTTGAAGATGGTTACAATGTTTACATGTTCATCTTGTCCCTTAACAATCTTGCCAACTCATGCAAATGAGCCTTTGGGACTAGTATAGGTTGAAGATTCAATGGAATGTGTGGCCCAATCTATATAATAATGGGAGGAACTAATCTTTGATGAGCAAAACCTATCTCATGTGGGAAAAGAAAAAATGTTTTACCATATCTTCTTACCATTTTGCAAATTTCCCCCTCTCAATAGGACATACGAATTTATCATCATTTGCAAAATATGTTTTCTTAATGGTCTCTTTTGTAATGACATGATGTATCTTGCCTATCTTTGAGTATAGGATCATCAGACCCTGATTTAAAATTTCCATGGCTTTCCTTGGGTAACCTTTGCACTATCGTTTTAAATTTCTCATCGACAATGTTTACATATACTCAATAATCCATCCCCAAGTGACCACATATAATCAATGGATGCCACATTGTAAGTTTTACATTATGAGGAGAAGCCACTATGAGAGCTTGAGCATTTGTAGAACCCTAACTATGCAACAATATAACCAAAGGACTAGCTCACAAATGAATGAGTACTCACCTCCCAACTATATGCCTCTATATATAGCTGCTCAAACCAACAAGGACCACAAATGTAACTAGATTCCACAAGTGCATGTGCAATCTCCACCATTCCTTTAATAGCATCCACTAGATTCTACTAGTGGTTGAAGTGATCTCGACCACTACTTTAGCACCTTCCACTAGACTCCATTAGTGGTTGGTGTACTCTACAGTCCTCGAGCTTGAGGAGCCTTAGAAGTAGTTGCTTACCAATTTTCGTATTTTTTAGATCTCATTTGAGCCCTCAAATAAGCCCTGGAACCTAATTTTTAACTAGGCCGGACACTAGGTCTGGACAGGGCCAAAGCTAGTCAAAAACTATAAAAGAAGCTAGAGAGCTCATTTTTGGGGTTAGATTGTAATTGAATTGAACTTGTAAGAGCTTTTGGAAAGTAATCTAAGAACTCCATTGCTTCTCACTCTTTGTCTTGCCGTGTGTGCGCGTGTGTGTGTATGTGTGTGCATGTTTGTGTGCTTCTCACTCACGCACTTGTGCCTCCACTTGCTCGAGGTCTTCATACCATCCTCACGTCTTCCCGGATTGACATTAAAGGAGGTGCTACTCATCACTGAGCTACACCAAATTTTGGCGCCGTTTCCGGGGATCGAGCTTTGAGGACGAGCGTGTGATGTTAAGACGTAGAGTTGACGCGTTGGAGTTGTAGGTATTTTCTTCACTTTCATCTATTTTCTTGTTTTTTCTTCACCATCATCATCACCATCTCCCACCTCCATCTCCATCATCACGAAAATTTTCAGTTTTGATCATATCACCATCTCCACCTCATTTCCTTCATTCTACTTGTGAGAGAGAGCGAGAGAGCGATATTGCTTGCACTGTTTTTGCATGTTTTTTGAGCATTTTGCAGGTTCTTGCTGAATCATCATCCCCAGCACGTTATGCAGGTACAGAATACTCAGAATCTGTCTCGCAGTCGCCAGCCTCTGTCGATCGCGATCGACAGAAAACTCGCCCCTTTGGTAAAATAAAGCACACCACTGTGACAAGCACAAAGAGCACATCCTAAAACACTAAAAACAGTAGAAAAAATCCGTGGTTCTCTGTCAATCGCGACCGACAGACCCTGTCAATCGCGACCGACAGACCCTGTCAATCGCGACCGACAGACCCTGTCAATCGCGACCGACAGACCTGTCGATCGCGACCGACAGACTTCACGACCGATAGACTGCCACGTAGGACCCTGTCAATCGCGATTGACACCGTCGATCGTGATCAACAGCCACGACCGACACCTCTATCAGTCGCGATTGACACCGTCGATCGCGATCGACTGAAATTCAACGATTGATTGACTTTTACACGTAGCCACGTGTCCATCGCGACGGACACATCCCCGATTGACTGAAATCACGACGAAAAACCCAGAAAAAGTGTCGATCGCGATTGACACCATCAATCGCGATTGACAAAACTCACGACCGACTCTGTCGATCGCGATTGACACTGTCAATCGCGACTGACGTGTCGATCGCGACCGACAGGCCCCGACGGACACCTCTGTCAATCGCGATTGACAAACCTGTCGATCGCGATTGACAGGCTTTTCGGCCAAAAAAATTAGGGTTTTTTATTCTAAGCTTTGGGGATAGTTTTTGGGCATATTGGTCTAGCAATTAGTGAGTTGTGAGGTCCCTACACATGTGCTTTTGAGAAAAATCGTGTGATCTGTTAGCCTGTTTGAACCCTGTTTTAGCACCAGAACCCTGAACTGACATAACTCTCTCATACGAAATCCGTTTGCTGTGATTCTTGTCTTGTTGGAAAGCTCGTGGGGATATTAGATAGGGTATTTTGATGTTGACCATACCCAAGGGGAACAAAATTTAGGGATCTCTAGAATTGTTTTCCAAAAAATCACAGTGCAAATTGGTCTTGAGCTAACTTTGGAACTCTTACAGATCTATTGAGAGCATCGAAGGGCATTCTAAGCAAGAGTAAGTGCAAGCTTGGGAACACGCTTCCTGGGCACTCAAGGGCAACCAAGAAGGAAACAAAAGGTTGGAAATTCTCAACTCCCTTTGTCAATTCCTAGCTTAGGCTAAGAACGACTAGTGATAGGAGTAAGCCAAGGCGGCGATAGGCATCTATCAAGTTGAAGACTACCTAAATACTCAAAGTTCAAGATAACTACATAATCTTTGTACGATTGAGAATCCTAAAGGAAAAGAATTTAACGTGGAACGATCAACTTAAAGTACGAAAAATACTCAAGTATTCCTGACGACGCAATATCAGACAAGATCATAAACATGATAACACACTAAAAACGAATCAAGTGACTGATACCAATTGATCGGCAACGAGGTTGTACTCTGGGCAAGAATCGGGCTACTCAACTAGGCATATGAACCTTAGATCAGGACGGCATCTAGTAAGGGATAGACAAAGCCTTAGGTCTTCAGAAGCTAGCGTCAATCATACTGCGAGGTCTTGGGCCCAGCAGTTGAGTCACCACTCGCATTACCCTAGCTCTGATACAAGTGAATCAGAGATGTCTCAAGGCATGGACAGACCTATGGGAAGTTCAGGAGTGCCATACTTGCACAGAGTAGAAGGCCCTTACAAAACACAGTTGGAATACCTTAGGACCAACCGATTAGGTGCTAGCATCTATGAGGACGGTCTAGGAAGATCCGTGGTCCAGATTAAAAACCTTGACCAATCCATTGGACTAGAGCACCCCGCTGTCAAGTTTGAAAACGGAGCATACTTGGACAAAGAAGGAACTATATACGTAGTCACCAGTCACCCAGATAGGATAGACGAATTCGGAAATGTGATCTCAGAAGCGGATTTAGGTGACTTGGAGCAAGGAAACATGGGTGTAGAACCTAGGACCCCTCGTGGAAAGTCAGTGCTAACAAGGATCATCACTCCCGAGTGGATCCCACAGGACAATAAGAGTATAGATCTGCTGCTAAACCGAGAAACCGATGAAGCCTTTTGGAGGTATAAATCAGACAAGCCAATTGATATAGGGACAATCATGATCTATGAGTTTAAAGATCCAGATAGCCCAGGTAGAGTGACCTACTTAGATCGTTCTTCAGAAAGGATCTTTGTGGTTACAGAAAATGATAGGCACGCTTACACTTGGAAGGGTGAATTTATTTTCCCCCAACCAAGATCGAATGTTTCCTATGGTCACCCTGGTGCTGGAACATCCCACGCTCATGGAGCCCAAAGAGACAGACATAGAGATAGACCTGAGGTAAGCTTTGCCAACTCAGGGGGCAGAGAAAGAACGAGGATGGAAACAAATAGAGTAGAGCCTGAGGTACTTAGAGCCCCAGGACATCGAAGAAATGCCGATGAGTTCCCTCTACCACGACCTAGAGAGCACAGAAGGACTTTGAGACCAACCCAGCTAGTTAAGTCCATGAAGAACTACTTCGATGGCACGGGAGATCCATACGATCATGTGGCTGAGTTTAGGCAAGTCTTGAGAGCTGAACAAGTGGAGGATTTATTCACGCAGTTTAATGCCTTTTGTCTAACCCTTAGGAACACAGCCCTTACGTGGCTTCAACCATTGAATGAGAGACAGTTCAGGAGCATAGACCAACTCCTAGAGGCTTTCATTATGGAATTCTCTAAGAGTGGCATAAGGCATAATACCTCCTCATTGATTCACAGCTTCAAGCAAACCCCTCAAGAGACCGTGAGACTTGCAAGAAGAAGATTCAGGCAATACTTAGAGAGATGCCCTACCCCTGAGTTACCCACGCCAGCTAAGCAAGTGGCTTTATTCCTGGATGGATTGCTAAGTACCAAATTGAGATCCTATGTGTACTTGAAGGACCCTAGGACCATAGAAGAGTGTGTACGCATGTGCATTGACATCGACGATAACCTAGGGGAGGAGTTAGAGCTCTCCAAGATATACAAAGATTCAGATAGTGCCTCTAACCTCTCTTCCACGCAATCCACATCAATTGAGGAACTTGCAGAGAAAGTAGCTCAGAAATTAGGTGTCACTAGCAAACAGATCCCAAGGTTTGCCCCGGTGAAAAGATTCTATACTTGTGGGGGTGACCATATGGCAAATGTATGTCCCATTATGGCTCAACCCCAAGTAAATCCTAGTAGCCAGTACTGCACCATAGAACGGAGGTACACCAATCACACTACGCAAGATTGCCCATACAACAAGCAGGCGGCTAGGCAACCCTACCCTCAGCCATACCCTCAGCAGGGAAGATACCAGAACCCGTACCCTCCACAGCCATATGGCAGGCCACAACAACCTTATCAGCAACCATACCAAAACCAACAAAGGCCTCAGCCTGTGTTAGAACAACAACCCCCTGCCCCACCTAATGTGATCCCAGTAAAATATGCAGCAGCAGAAGAAAACCTGAATAGAGCTATAGTCCCTGTAACACCACTGCTTTCTGAAAGTGACACGAGTGACCATAGCTTTGATTCTACACATGTTGATAGTCCCCAGGCTTACTACATGCAGTCTCCAGAACATGGTGAGTCCTATTACAGTGAAGAGCCAAATGAACCTAGTTGGGAACCAGAGTACACAAATGTAATGTATACAAACCCTAACTCAAGACCCCAACCTAGGCAAGTAAGACCTCCATTCCCTAGAGGACCATGCTATAGATGTCAGGGAGATCATCTCATTCGTGATTGTCCCTTGCCTCCACCTACACAACCCCAGTCGGTGATGATCCAGGGCTATTGCCAGGAGTGTGGAAAGGAGCATCTCTTACGAGATTGCCCAAAGAACCCCAATAATATGCCAAAAATCACTCCTATCAACGTTATTGGGTTAGTTGTAGACTCCATAGGGAGTGTGACTTCCACTGCACCAGTACAAGTAATCACTAGAGCCCAAGCCTTGCAACAGAACCAAAGCGTAGGCCAGGAAAAGAGCCCAGATGTTAGTGAAACGGAGAGCATGACAAAGAAGAGGACTAGAGCTTGGAGAGATAGTCGTGAAAGAATGAAAAGACAATGGGCAAAAAAGATGAGTGAACTCGAGGAAAGCCTGAGAGAAACAAAGGCCAGGATAACTGAACTCACAGCTCAAACTCCCCTCTCACACTGCCCCACCTCCATCACCTCCACCATTCCCAACTCCATCCGAACCGCCACCTTCCAACCCGCCTCACCTAAACCCACCACCCCCAAGAGTAGGATCAGTCCTAGCAGATCTCACTCCCGAGAACCTTAATATGATGTTTAAAGCATATCAAGCCAGAATCCAAGAAGGGCCAACCGTAACCGATCATGAAAAATGTTACCCTAGAGCAGAACTAGAGCTAGAACGAACCAAAATTTGCGCGAAGATGGTGGAATTGGCTCAGACTATGTTTGAAGCCAGCCGCCTATTTAACATCTCTAGTTCAGCGAAGACACAGTTGCACTTTGATGGACTGTTAGAAAGAATAGAGAAGCTAATTGCACAATCAGAAAAGGAACCCGCCCCTCAACATAAGGACAAGGCAAGTGAAAGAGCAGGTCTTCCTGCCCTAGAAGCCTATGTGCCTGAAGTCTATGTGCCTAACTCTACGGAGCCAGACACATCATCTTCTATGAATCGGTTTACACCAGAATTCCTACGAGAGATTCAAGAAGACAAATGGGCTAAAGAAAGTGAAGTCCCTCCTCCCATTGAACTTGTGGATGATGCACATGACCAATTCCCAGAAGACATCCCATCCATTTATGAGGAGCAGGAGAGCACCCACTCTCAGGAAAGATTAGACTTTGAGTCTAACTCTCTACAAGAATTACCCCACTTCACAGGCCCATGGGAAGCTAAGTCCACGTGCATGAGAGCACCCACGGTCATGGTACGAAATGAGGACTCAGTCATACCTAGGAACACAGAGGTAGTGAAAAACACTAAAGTACAATGCAACCTCACCTTAGAAGAGCTACTCAAAGTAAGGCCAGAGCTATGGAAACATGTGGCCAAACAAGTACCAGAGATAGCACCTTGTTCCCAGGTAGGATCCCAGAGAACAGTGCCAGAAATACCATTGGACAAGATAGGAGACATGAGTGAGGGTGAAGAGGGAAACACATATCTTCCTATCACCCATCAAGGATACACCACCAAGGCCATTCTAGACTCAGGTGCAGGAGTTGCAATTGCTACCACTTCCCTATGGAAGCGTTGGGGCAAGCCAGCACTCAGGCCCACGAGGATGAAATTACAGATGGCCGATGGTCACATAGAAAGACCCTTAGGCTTGCTAGAAGGAATAACTCTCACTACTTGTGGTGTTGAGTTTGAGCACACTTTCGCCATATGTGACTTTAGCAAGAATCATGCTTATGAGATGATTTTGGGAAGACCATTTATGCGACAGTTGCAAGTGGTCCAGGATTGGGGAACCAATTCCTTGTACCTGCAACACTTAGGTGTTACGACCAAAGTAAATCTCAAAGATTACTCTCATAGAGATGTCCCTCCTATCCAATGGAATCCCATCCATAGAGTCAAAGATGATACGGAATCTGTGCATTCCATAGGGTCAGGATCCTCATGGATGCATGAAGACACCCACTTATGGATGTGCAAAGTAGCAGTAGAAGAAGAGAAGAGAGAAGAAGCCAGAGAAATAGGTGCAAACGAAACACATAGACCTATTCAAGACCCAGCCTATGCACCTGTAGTATTTCCTGATGAAGAATTTGAACCCCATGGCTGGGCAGAAATCTTAGCAACAATGGATGTAGCCATCAACGAAGAACAATGGACACCCCACTGTGATGAGGATGGCTATGACATTTCAGTCTTCTCCATAGAGCCAATTATGGGAGAGGCAGTCTTAGAAGAGTGTGAACCTAACCCTGATGCATTTGAGGATGCGAGTGACTCTGATCTAGAGTCAATCATTATGGACCCACCTTTTGCATCAGATGAAGAATACTTCCATGAAGTAGAATTTCAACCCCAGAGGCATGGAGAGCTTACAAATGATGTAAGATTAGCCACACATGTGACCCCGAAGGAAGAAGGAAAGAAACGAAAGAAGAGAGAAGTCTCACCAGAAGAGGAAGAATCTTTGTTTGAGGTCCCGAAAAATTTTAAGAATTATGAGATAGACGACAGGAGAGTCATGATAAGAATGCCTAAACGAGAGGCACAATCAGGAGAGGCCTATGATAACAAAGAAACCACCAAGAAAATAGTAGTGGCCCTAGAAGAAGGAGAGGAGAGATGCACGTACATAGGCCATGACCTAACAGAGGAAGAAGAGCATGCGTTAATAGCCTTGCTAAGAGAATACAGAGATGTATTCGCTTGGAGTTACAAGGATTTGAAGGGGGTTGATCCAGACATATGCTCACACACTATCCCCATGACCTCAGATGCCAAACCCTCGAAGCAAAAGCCATATACATATAATGATAATTACGCTGCCAAGATCAAAGAAGAGATAGATAGGCTCGTTGAAGCTGGATTTATCTATGAAATTGAGCACACTGAGTGGGTATCCCCCATCGTAGTGGTGCCCAAGAAAAATGGGAAGCTGCGTGTGTGCATTAACTTGAAGAAGGTTAATGCAGCCACAATTCGAGATAACTATCCGCTTCCTATCACAGAGCATCTCTTAGAAAGAGTAGCAGGCAAAGAAGTGTACAACTTTCTCGATGGATTTTCGGGCTACAATCAAGTAGCCATAGCTCTAGAAGATCAGCATAAGACCGCATTTGCCACTGAATGGGGCATTTTTGCCTTTAGAGTAATGCCATTTGGGCTTACCAATGCTCCTGCAACCTTCCAAAGGCTGATGTGTCATGTATTTAAAGAGTTCTTGAGGAAAAACTTAGAAGTCTATGTTGATGATCTTTGTGCTCATTCCAACATTAGACAAACCCATATTCCTGAACTCAGACAAATCTTTGATAAATGCAGAGAATATCAAGTCTGCCTGAACCCAGAAAAGTGTGTTTTCATGGTCAGGCAAGGCAAAATTCTAGGTCACATAGTGTCTAAGAACGGCATATCCACTGACGAAGAGAAAGTGAGAGCCATCGCAGAACTACCTAGACCAAAGAACGTCAAGGAAGTACAGGCTTTCCTAGGGCATTGTGGTTACTACCGTTGGTTCATCCACATGTATGTTGTCATTGCAAAGCCCATGTATGGACTTCTGACTAACTTTGAGTGGACTGATGAATGTGAGAATTCCTTCCAAGAGCTTAAACGAAGATTATGTTCAGCACCAATCTTGACCACACCAGATTGGAACAAGCCATTCCATGTTCATGTGGATGCCTCCAATTATGCAATTGGATGCGTACTTGCACAACCTACGGGTGAAGGTAATATGGATCTCCCTATTGCCTATGCCAGTAGACAATTGAATGCAGCTGAACGAAATTATACAACCACCGAACGAGAAGGATTAGGCATGGTATATGCAGTTAAAAAGTTTAGACATTATTTGCTTGCAAATAAGTTTAAATTTTTTACCGACCATCAGGCACTGCTATATCTCGTGAACAAGCCATGCAATACAGGTAGATTGGTGAGATGGTTCCTCTTACTAATGGAATATGACTTTGAGGTAGTAGTGAGGAAAGGCAGAACTCACCTGAGAGCAGATCATCTTTCTAGGCTCACATCTGGAGAAGCCCCACAAGGAGTGTCAGATGACCTTCCTGATGCTTACCTGTTTAATTTGGAAGTGGTGCCACAGTGGGCTAAGCCACTAGTGCCAGTATTGACATACGGGCCTAACCACCCAGTAATAAACACACATGATAGAGAGGTAGTAAAAGCCCAAAAGTATCACATCATGGCAGGAAGTATGTACAAGCACACAGATCAAGGGATTTTGGCTTGTTGTGTGGAAGAGGATGAGTAATGGTTGCAATTAGCACATGTAGGTGCATCAGAGAAACACTACTCAAAGCAACAAACCCTGCAGACACTAAGGAGACTCGGAGTGCATTGGCCGACTATGGAGGCTGATGTCCAAAAGTTGTGCAAGGAATGCCCAATCTGCTGCACTAAACCACCTGTGGAACATGCCACTCTTTGTCAAGTTTCCATAGTGCCAGATTGGAGTGAACCACTAGTATCCTTTCTCAGGACGAAAACATTCCCTCAAGACATGACGCTTGCTAGGAAAAGGAGTTTAGAACAAGAAGCCCAGGATTACTCACTCATTGGTGATAATCTATACAAGCGTGGTAAAGATGGTTACCTGAGGCTATGTGTCCATGAAAGTGAATATCTCAAGATCTTGGAAACTGCTCACCAAGGTGTAGCAGGAGGACACTTTGGACCAGATCGGGTGATCAAGGCAATACTATTTGCAGGTTTCTGGTGGCCGACCCTTCACATGGATGCACATACCTATGTGAAACGGTGTGATGTTTGCCAGAGAACTCAGTATCCTATACGTAAAGATGAGATGCCACTGAAACCTATGATGGGTGGACGTGCATTCTCTAAGTGGGGAATAGACTTCGTAGGTCCTATTAATCCCCCAGCTAAGGGTTCCCATGCGGAATATATCATTGTTGCCACAGACTATCTAACAAAGTGGGTAGAGGTAAAAGCCACGACAAAGAACGATGCTCAGACTACTGCTAAGTTCTTATTTGAGAATGTATTCACTAGATACGGGCTACCTATAGAGCTAGTTAGTGAGAGAGGCACTCACTTCTTGAATGAAGTTATTGAAAATCTGCTCTAGGAATTCTTGGTAGTACATAAGAAGTCTGCCCCCTATCACCCTCAAGCAAATGGCCAGGCTGAGAGCACCAATAAGATCTTATGCAATGTACTGACGAAATTAGTGAACAATAAACGCTCTGATTGGGACAAACAGCTACACCATGCTGTTTGGGCATACCGAGTCGCCTACAAAACGATACTCCAAGCCACCCCCTTTCAGATGGTATTTGGTCAAAACGCGGTACTACCGTTGGACTTCTTAATACCTACATTGAAAGTAGCACAAGAGCATGAATGGACGGGTCATGAACTCTCCTCTAGACTTTTTGACCTTGAACGATTAGGAGAAAAAAGACTGAGGGCGGCTGTAGGAATATATGCAGCTAAGAAACGACAGAAGGCATACTTTGATGCCCACGTTAAGGATAAAGGTTTGAAGGCAGGTGACCTAGTACTAGTCTACACTCTGAAACAACATGCGAGAAAACTAGAGAAAAGAGGCTATGGACCCATGATTATTAACAGAATCTCAACAAGTGGAGCAGTGCAACTAGCCACATTAGAAGGTGATGTTCTTCCTAGCTATATAAGCGGGTGCAGAGTCAAGTTGTATCAGGAACCTCTCACAGAGGAAATGCTAAGTCGACTCAATACTGCTAAGAAACGCAAAGAAGAAGAAAAACGAATTCGAGAAGAAGCTCAAGCAGAGGCCTTAGAGCGCATACGGAGAATGAAATTAAGAAGACAAGGTAGAGAGCAACCTACGCCAGATGCCGATGCAGATCAAGGATATCACATGGCCATGTGTGAAGTTTCAGGTATCAGCTCCCATAGGATAATTGATCGACGTCCTTTTATAACCTTAGATATAGGACAAGGAAAGGGTGCAAGGACTGTAAGAGCCTTGATTGACTCAGGTGCAGCCACTAGTGCTATTAAATTGTCTTACTGTCAAGAGTTGAAATTAATTGTCAATCCTATAGAAGCATATCTCATAGGATTGGGAGGTGTGGAAACCTCTTGCATGGGCGAGGTTGAGCTTCCCCTCTATATTCAAGACGAAGCAATGACAATCAAAGTACTAGTGTGCCAAGATGAGGACCTCACGGAGCCTCTTGTCTTGGGTCAGGACTGGATCTATGATCATGCAGTCAACCTAAACCGAAGAAGTGGACTTCTTTAGGTATGGGTAAATCATAGTCGAATTACAGTAGAGTTAGATAATGGAGCACTCAAGGAACTAGGAAAGGCACACACTCCTGGTCCTTCCAGGAGTACACATGAAGATGACCATGCTGTTCTTGTCCAAAACTATGTGTTGCAGAGGAATGATGTTCGCAAAAAAGGAGTCAGGGATGCAACGGAACTCCCTTCTTTTCCAAAGACCAGAGGGAGGCAGCAACCAAAGGTGGATCAAAGGCAGAAGAAGCAGAGTACTACCTATGTCGGAGATCAAAAGTACCTGCGCAACAAAATGTCTCAGCTAGTGAAACAAGTGTGGGTGCGGAAAGGCGAACACCCAGTTGCACTCAAGCCAACCACATGGCCTAAACCTCTTATTAGTAATCAACAACACGACACTAATAAGAAGTCCTTTATAAATTCTTCTGCGAAAGTAAAGTCTATTTGGGTACCCAAGAAGTCAATGAAGGCCAGCCCACAATCACGACAAATTTGGGTGCCTAAGGCTTGCTTGCGGGCTCAAATAACTACACCAAGGCCAAACCCTGTACAACATGTTTCACTCACGCGAACATCTGAGGCCCAGTCTTACACATCACGCACTAACACGTATTCTTCCATGAGCACAAGTAGAATCACTTGTAAATGGGTCCCTAAAAAGCCCCATTTTTCAAGTAAATACCCTATCACACTCTCCAGAGCCTCCACAAAGTCAAAATCAAAACCTATCCATTGCATTTGGCAACCTAAAACTTGTAATAAACCCCCAGACCCCAGTTGCAAATCCATGCCCACCTACTAACTACGTCACTCTCACACCACATCATTCCACTTAGCTCCTAGGTCTAACCAATCCCTAACTACACACACAAGCACCGAGCATTTTCTAACCCACTAATCTCTCCCGAACCTCATGTTAATGTTGTAATGGGGACAAAAACGGTTCTATCTTGTCCTTTACAATGTTAACACATGTTTCTATATTCTCACAGAATCAGGAGGCAAGAAGTAACATGGCAGATACGGCAGGAACTAGCTCCCAGATAGGCACCAGCCCCCAAGTCGTGGATATTGAAAGTCTTCCCATTGAGGAGGAATTGAAGGAACGCCCTGTAGCATTGAGAGCATTACACGCCATACCGGTTCAGAACCCTCCACAAGGGCACACTATGCCAGTTAGTAAAAACTCTCATCGGTTCAGTGATGTGGCAGGACCCCTAGGTGAAGGCACTTATATGTGGGAGGCCGAGATAAAAATTCAATGGGCGCTGGGGCAGGTATCACTTTTTCACCAGGGAATTTGAGAGACTGCAGAATAATGAAGGATTGAAACCTATATGGAAGAAGGCAGGACTCTACGAGTACTTCAAATTCCAATTGCCAAAGCCGGATTTTCTAAGATGCTCTTATTTGATTAGCACCCTTACTCCGAGTAAAGACAAAAAGGGATACAGCTCCTTTGTCCTCCCATCTCTCACAAGGGGCAATGAGCTCAAGCGTTTCAGATTAACTATCAACTTGGTAAGGGAAGCTCTGGACATGAAAGGTATGCACATTCCTACGGAGAAAGAGACTATGGTCCCCGACAATATGAAGAACAGGAATCTGACAAAATTAAAAGACATGGTGGCAATGACACATACAATCGCCATTCATTTGCGAATGGTCATGCAGCACTTTGCATTTCCCGCCCAAGAGAGGTTCACAATGCCACCTAAAAAGATATGGTTTAGTTTATACTTGGCTGATGCTTTTGATTTGACAATCAACATGCCTCACTGGATTATCGACCAAATCCACTTGGCTCATCAAAGGTGGTATAAAAAACAAAAGTCTGTACTGTACGGATGTTGTGCGCTTACCAGAATTGTGTATAGATGTCTTGCATATGATGTACCGGTGCAAAGGGCTCTCATTTGGACCAGAGCACAGGAGTTTCAACGCAGACTGTCAGCCGTAGGGCCTCCCTCAAAGAAGATGAGAGGCGTCGTCCAGATGCCTTGTGCACAAGCCCGTGGTGCAACCCTAACACCTGAAACAACTCCAAGGCTTCCCAGACGAGTGCAACCATTTACTATCAGGTTACCCAGGCACAGCACAGATGGCCCTAACCTTGTGTTTCCACCAGTACCTACTGATCTGGAATTCCCTCACGGATTCACTTTGGAAGATCTAACGGATGAAGAAGTTGCTAGAATCATTGAAACTGTTAATGCGGAAGTCGAAGCAGAGCAGGGTAGTGGACAACAAACGGCTACAGAACAACCCCAGCCAAGACAACCAGAAGTGGTGGAAGTGGAGGATGAAGAAGAAGAAGAACAAGAGGATGAACAGGAAGGATTTTCTGATGAGGAGGCGCATGACTATGAGCAAGAAGTTATACAGGAGCTAGAGAGTGCCCCAGCATATACAAAGGAGTTGAAAAAGCTCTACGATACCATCAACAGGGTCCAACAGCAACATAAGTTATCCCTTGTAGCAGGAAAGGCTATCATGCACCAAATCCTTGAGGAGGAAGGAGTCGAAAAACAATATCGTGCCACACTGGATATGATCTCTGATGCTTTAGGAGTACCTGAGACAGTGCATACTGTCCTGGCACAATCACGCAGAACGGAAAGAAGATACGGAAGACGTCCCCCACGAGCAGGGAAGCAGATGAATGTCTTAGTATCCGAAACACAAGGGACAACCACGACCACGGGCACAGCACACATTGTGCATGATACTGAAGAGACCCATGTGTCCAGTGCACCCCCATCACCCCCCTTGCCACCCCCGCCTCCCACTCCACCACATTCACCTCCCATTACCAATGTAACAACCACCGTCACCGCCTCCGAGTCCACTGCCATGACTGAAGCACAAATCGCCAATCAACCCACACACCCTCTCAACACCTCCCTTGTATACACCTCCACTAACACTGTAATCCTAACGGCAGCTACTGACATCCCCATTCCCCCTCTCACACTTCCGGGCAGTTCATATTCACAACTGCACACACCAGTGTACACATTCACCACAATCACTGCACCCACAATTCCACTATTCACAATCACTCCCACTACTGCGTCCACCGTGGATTTGATGGATATATCACCCTCCACTGCACCTCTCCCTCCCCCCATACGGCCACAATCTCCCATTCCCCCACCACCCACTTCACCATTTTCCAGCACCGCATTCACACTTCCCTTCCCCTCTCCCTTTCCCTCTGCATTTAACACCCTTCCTGCACCCACCCCCATTAATAATGTATTTAATAACATGTATCAGTGCATGTCTCAGTTACAACAACACTATCAGCACCTCGATGCTCAGCATACAAGTTTGTTCAGGAGTCATGAAGCATTACAAGGAAGATTCATTGACTTAGAGAAAGAGAAGAAACAATTACAACAGCAGTTTAGTGCATTGCAAGAACAACATGAGCAATTAGTGGCAAATCCACCGCAGCCAGATGCAGAAGAAAGACAACAAATGGATGATCTGCTACACTCCCAAATCACAGAGAACCTCAAGCTCCACCGCAACATGGCTCTATTAGGAAGCATATTTTTGCAGCCCTGGAAGAAAATAGACGGCTTCAGACACAAAACGAAGAGAACTTGGAAGTAGCCATGGAAGGTTCCCCACAAGAAATTGACCCGGAGAAGTTTAAGGCCATTCCCTCAGACAATATGCAAATCATATTGGAAACCCATGCTGATCTCCTCGAAGCCCATGCAGCCTTAGAAAAGGAAAGAGACGAACTACTAAGGCAATTGGCAGCTCAACCAGAGCCACCCAAAGAAGTCCCAACCACAGCTGACACAACTGACGAAGTAGCAACGCTCAAAGCACAACTCGAAGAATTACAAAAGAAAGTGCTTGAGTATGAACGCCAACCCTCCCCCTTGGTAGAACCAGAACCTGAAGACCTAGTACCAATCGAAGTAGAGGAAACTTTTGAGGACCCGTACGTTCCGATGCCAGCACCTGGAGGCAAGCAGACAGCAGAGGGCATGGACACCATTGAGATAGAGGCCCCTGAATGGATGCAGAGATTAGAGAAAGTGGCCACAACCCATGATGACAGGGTAGCAGTTCAAATAGCATCCATGTCACGATTGGAAGAGGTAATCATAAAATCCGAGTACTTTAGAAACCTCTCACATCACAGGTGGATCGGCACCTCCGACGACTTGTATGTTCCTTTTTCTGTCTTAATGGCGGATTATAATGCTGAAATCAAGCACCACACCTCACGGGAACCAACCTCTGCCACACAGTTTGCACCAAACGACATCCCAGAAAGTGCCAAGCAGGGAAATATTCGCCAACCGACTTGGAGAATTCGGCTGCTTGAAACCTACCCGGAAATGAATCGCACATGGAATAACATGCCCCTGTATATCAAGTACAATCCCTGTTACTGTCCTGTTTTCCGAAGAAGGTCGTGGCCGGAATACACAAAGATGGTGCTGACAACCAAAGGATGTGAGAAATGGCTCAACTATGTCTACTTAGCACCACCTAAAGGTCAACCTACCGTAGGGTATATGATATCGACAATTGGGCATTGGGGTGTCAGGTTCAAAAACGTACCAGATGTCATGACACAGATGTGCCTTAAAATTTTTGAACTCATGATAGTCACCTTCCGGACCTTCAAGAATGTTAAGGAACCTCACCTCTTTGCGCTCGGATTCAATGAAGGCAATCAGGATCTTGTTTATGACATGAGCACAACGCCCTCTATTAATGTTGTTTATACATGGCATGCCCGCATCAAATACCTACCGTCCTGCTTCAAACACACATTTGAAGAGATGTTTGTCACAAGGTTCTGGGAATATCACTCAGAGATCTTCATTCCCAGGCCCTCACATTTATTACAATTGTTTGCAGTAGAACAAGCTCTCCATTCAGAAAAGTTACGAATGCCACATCCAGAGGTTCCCGGGCCAGTAGATTGGGATGCTTTACTCACGGACTTGGCAAAGGGGTTGCGGATTGCAGAACATCACTTAGCACAAGATGTCGTTGAGTACTACATCCAAAAACCCACACAACAAGGGTCTGTCAGGGACGACAGACGCGAGAGAGGGGGGGGTATTGGAACTGAAGGACTCACTAGGCAAGGAAGCTTAAGAAGGGAGTCAGAGAGAAGAGAAGGCACAAGCAGACAAGGGAGTCAACGACGATCTGGCAAGTAGGCCAATAATTTTCTTCATGAAGAAGCAAGTACGAGCATTCACGCAGATCTAGCACTAAGGCAACCTTTAATTTTTCAAAACCCTTACACCAATTAAAAGTGATTCTCATCACTAACAACCCCTGTAAATACCATGTTCACCTTTTTGTGGCTCCATTTTGTGCAAGCCGAGGAGTCCTCGAGCTTGAGGAGCTTAGAAGTAGTTGCTTACCAATTTTCGTATTTTTTAGATCTCATTTGAGCCCTCAAATAAGCCCTAGAACCTAATTTTTAACTAGGCCAGACACTAGGTCTGGACAGGGCCAAAGCTAGTCAAAAACTATAAAAGGAGCTAGAGAGCTCGTTTTTGGGGTTAGATTGTAATTGAATTGAACTTGTAAGAGCTTTTGGAAAGTAATCTAAGAACTCCATTGCTTCTCACTCTTTGTCTTTCCGTGTGTGTGCGTGTGTGTGTATGTGTGTGCATGTTTGTGTGCTTCTCACTCACGCACTTGTGCCTCCACTTGCTCGAGGTCTTCATACCATCCTCACGTCTTCCCGGATTGACATTAAAGGAGGTGCTACTCATCACTGAGCTACAGAATCCAACTATCTTTTGGAAGTTGTAATTCATAAGAACATAAGCCTACTTTCTTGGTGACTAGAAAACGACCACAATATCAGGTGACAACTTGGTGCATTCACCAGTCTTAAACTTGTTTGATCTTTCAGGAACATGAAGATAAACGTGATCGACAACCTGAAAAAGTAAGTGTTGGAGTTAGACGTCTACGGAAGCACGCGAACAGCATAAGGAAGAAGAAGACGCTTGGATCACAACACACAATACTAAATGTATTACTAAAGAATGTACAAAGATAAGTAGCCCATTAGGGCAATAGGCGTATATACAAGCAAGGGGGAAAAAACCTCCTAAAGAGGGAAAGGTGCCCCGATGGTCCTAGAGTGTTCACACACATCACTACCTAAATATATCAACAAATCCCCCTAGGAGTGATGTGGTGAACAAGTAGCTCATACTCATGTATAAGGAAGTGCCAAGCTATGTGGAAATCACACCACAAAAGGAAGTAAGCCCAAAACTTTGCGAAAAGCTTCAAACGTCTCCTTAGGCAGAGCCTTCGTGAAAAGGTCTGCAATGTTCTCCTGCATGGGCACATATGCCAAGCTGATCTCCCCAGCAAAGAACCTCTCCCTAACATAATGATAATGCACCTCAATGTGCTTAGTGCGAGCATGGAACACAGGGTTCCTTGCAACTGCCAATGCGCTCTGAGTGTCAGTGAAGATGGTGGTGGCGGAAGACTGACCAACACCCAAATTAGCCATAAGGTGTCTAAGCCACACAAACTCAACAGTAGCTGTGAAAGCAGCCCTATACTCTACCTCACAACTGGAAGTGGCCATAGTAGGCTGCTTCTTGCTCAACCAAGATATACATGAGCTACCAAGCATGAAGCAAAAATGACTAGTGGACACACAAGAGTCATAGCAACCAGCCCAGTCGGAGTTAGAGAAATCATGCAAATCTGGTGGTAGTGATCCCCCCTTGGGATAAAACAACCCAAGTAGCCGAGTACCACTCAAGTAGCAAAAGATGCGCTTAACGGCCTGACAATGCTTGACACCTGGGCAATGCATAAACCTGCTCATCCGTGAGACAACAAACTGAATATCTGGTCTAGTAATGCATAAGTAAATTAGTCATCCAATAGCCCTCTGATAGAGGACAACGTCAAATGCATCTCCAACATCATGAAGTCTCAATCCTAAACCTATCTCCATAGGAGTGGAAATAGGCTTATAGTCTTCAAGGCCAAAACGCTGCAATAATGTGTCAATATATTTCGTTTGACACAAATCCATTCCACCATCAACTTGCATAAACCGAATGCCCAAATAGTGATGCAAATGCCCCAAATCAGACATCTCAAATGAGGCATGCAAATCAGCCTTAAAATCAGCAATATGCTTCTCAATAGGACCAGTGAGCAGCATGTCATCAACATAGACAACAATAATCAGAAGCACATCATTAGCACGCTTAACATATAACGTGCTTTCCGTTGGATTGTTCTCAAAACCATGTGCAATCAGATAGGCATGTATCTTCTCATACCAAACACGTGGTACTTGCTTTAAACCATATAATGCCCTCTTTAACCTACACACAAAGCCACCAGGCTGAAAAACATACACTTCTTCATGCCCTTTCTGCACAAAGCCACCAGGCTGAAAAACATACACTTCTTCATGCAACTCACCACTCAGTAATGCAGTTTCAATATCCAACTAATGTACATTCCAACCATGATGGGCTGCAAGTGCACAAATGCTCCGAACAATAGTCATACGTCATGTAGGTGCAAAGGTCTCATGAAAATCAGTGCCTCTTTGTTGCACATAACCCTTTGCAACAAGCCTAGCCTTATACCTGTCAACTGTACCATTAGGTTTACACTTCAGCTTGTATACCCACATAGTGCCAATGGCCTTCTTGCCAAGTGGCAAGTCACATAAAGACCAGCTACCATTCTTCATTATTGCATCATATGCACATTGCATAACAGCCATCCAATTTTCTGAATTCTGTGCTTCATAAAATGAAACAGGCTCATTCTCATCACAGAGACTAGATGCAACCATAGCATAGCAATCTGATGCAAAAAAGGCACTATGAGAGCCTGATCAAGTACGATATGGTAGAGGTGCATCTAATTTGCTATCACACAAGGTCTGTACCAACCATTTTGGCATAGTTCTTGCCTGCTCAATATCAACTCTCTCATCAATAAGTGCATCATGTATATTTGCATTAGAAATGGAATTATCTGCGTCATCACATGAAACTTGCAAAGGCTGAGAAGTTGCCTCATTAGGACCAGCACTAGACTGTCCACCTGTAAAAAGAGGAAGCAAAGTATCATACATGTCTTTGGAGCTAACATATGTCTCCTTAGTACATGAAATCAATGGTTGAATAGCATCTTCCACAAAAACAACATCAGGACTAACTAGAATGCATTTAGACTGTGGATGATATAGATGATAGCCTTTACTTCAGAACTGTACCTGAGCTATCTGGTATAATCTCATTAGTAGAAATCAATTGTTCCTTCAAGTCTTTGATCTTCGTTAGGAAACTGTCCATAGAATCACCTTCATTCATGTGCTCACTCTCCAACTGTTTTCGGAGGTAAGCAACAAGAGTCTCATTCCTAGCCTGGTACAATGTGATAAGTGTATCCCAAGCATCCTTAGTTATTTTGAAAGAGTGAATGTGAGGAATAACGGCACCTTTGACAGACAAATCTATCAATGCATGTGCCTGGGCATCTCTGCCATCCCATCAAATCTGCTCTACAGTAGGTGCAGTGGAAACCACAGCACGAACATGAATATGGAGAATATCATCATCTTTGACACCTTTTGCATCAGCTTCAGTACCTGCAATTGTAACAGTTGCAAGTGTGATAGGATGTTTTTCAACACCCTGCACAATGTTCCATAGTCCTTTTGCAAACAACACATGTCGCATCATGTAAGCCCATAATGGGTAGTTGGTACCATCCAACTTATCCTCAACAACCAAATACCTTGATGCCGAAAATTGACTTTATCTCAAAAAGTTGAACATAACTACCCAAACGAATTCTGCTAGACCTGTAGCAGACTTCAAGATGCTTATACTGGCGAATAGAAACTGGTATATACCTTTGGCACAAAAAGATGAAATAGCCTACACAAGCACTGTGATAGTGTGTTTGGAGCCGAAACAAGCTCAGATCTCAAAAACACGCTGAGTGGGCTCACCAAAATTCATGCAATTCTGAGACTGCAATTGGAGGAGTGTCAAGGGCACCCTAGATGAAGCGATGACCTTCTTTGATACCAATTGTTGGAGTTAGACGTCTACGAAAGCACACAAACAACACAAGGAAGAAGAAGAAGCTTGGAGCACAACACACAATACTGAATGTATTACTAGAGAATGTACAAAGGTAAGTAGCCCATTAGGCCAATAGGCGTATATACAAGCCGGGGGAAAGAAACCTCCTAAAGAGGGAAAAAAGTGCCCCGACGGTCCTAGAGTGTTCACACATCCTACCTAAATAAATATATCAATAGTAACATCTCTTCACTTTGGATCGGCATAAGCTTTTGCATGATCTTGAGCTTTCTTTAAGTTTTCTTTTGCTATCTTAAGCTTAAAGTTCATGTCTTGAAGGAATTGTTGAGCTACTTGTACTCGATAGTTTTGAGGTTCTACTACATATGGAGACCTAGCTTGGAACCCATACATCAACATGAATGGACTAAATTCAGTTGATGAATTCTTGGCACTGTTATAGGAAAACTCAGCCAAAGGATGGTAGTATTCCCAATCAGTCTGTTCAGGAATGACATAAGCTCTAATTATGTCTTCCAAGATCTATTTGACTTTCTTTGTCTGTCTATCCATCTAGGGATGTTCAACTATCCCTAAACTTAGTTTAGTTTTAATTCTACTAAAGATTGCTTGCCCAAAATGACTTGTAAATTGAGCATCTCGATTAGAAACTATGTCTACTTGAAGACCATAGAATCTCTAAAGTTCATTTACAAATATTTTCCTGAGTTTTGGAGGCTTATAAGTAGTCTTCATTAGAATAAACTGGGCAAGTTTAATCAATCAATCAACTACAATCCAAACTAAATCAAAGCCTTTCTGAGTGCACGGTAATCTAGAAATAAAATCCATGGAAATACTTTCCCATTTACCTTTGGGAATCTCCAAAGGATGCAGGAATCCTCAAACCTTAAGTCATTCAAAATTATTTATTTGAAATTTATCGCACTTGGATACATAGTTTTGCACATCTCGATCTAAACTATGCCAATAAAAATATCGTTTAACTAACTCATAGGTTCGGTTAATACCAGGATGTTCAACATTTAGAGCATCATGGCATTCGAAATATACTTGATTTCATATGTTTGATATACATGGGACACAAAGCTTACCTTTATAAAGAAAATATTCATCTTGGAGGGAGTAGAATTTAAACTTTCCCTCAAAAGTACTTGCTTCATTCTATTGAGCTTGTTCAATTTCTTTCCATGCTTGACTGAAGCTTGGATCTTCTTTGCAACTTGCTTTCAAAGTTGAAATAAGTTCACTTTGAATTTCTACAAAACTTAGATTGTTCCAAATAGGCATCTGGCTTAAGGCTTCTACCACTACATTGAACTTTCCTTTCCTATACCTTAGTTCATAATCGAATGCTTGTAACCATTCATCCCATCTTGCTTTTCTACCTCTCAAATTAGTTTTCAAACCACTTCATGCTCTCTTGATCAAAGACTATGGTTAAATTTGATCTCGCTCTCAACAATGGAGGGATAGTGCAAGCCTTTTGATGAACACCGATCACCCTCCCCATGCCCTTGGCTTCATCCTGCCCACCTTTTAAATTCATTCACTCATGAGCTAGTTGTGTGGTTGTGATGTTGCACAATCCAAGTAAGATGAGGTGTGTGTGTGATTATTGATGGTAAAAGATGATCTTTAAGAGCTTAGCAATGACATAAGGTAGGATATAAACATCAGAGGCAACGGGTTGCTAATCAAGGTGAAAATAATGTTTTTGTGGTGTCATTCACTTTCCACACACAACCTTCATTGGGGGAATGCAAAGGGGTTCTGGCCCCCTTCTGGGAGGTCTAAGGGGCCTATTCCCTTGGCCTATAGGGCGATGATATTAGGAAATTTGGCCTCA
This sequence comes from Ceratopteris richardii, assembly GCA_020310875.1. Classification (NCBI taxonomy): domain Eukaryota; kingdom Viridiplantae; phylum Streptophyta; class Polypodiopsida; order Polypodiales; family Pteridaceae; genus Ceratopteris; species Ceratopteris richardii. The sequence continues at coordinate 3,073,668 of CM035440.1, forward strand.
AAACCCTTTTGCTACCAATACATGTTGTATCATAGATGCCTAGAATGGGTAATTAATACGATCCAAATTATCATCAACAACCAACATAAAGAATACATCATTTCTTTCAGCCATGGTTAGTGACTAAATACCATGATACAAGAAATTCACAATATTAAAAGTTGATTAGAAAAACCCTATTTAGGTCTACAAAAGCTATAGCACACTTCAAGGTGCTTATACTAATGAACTAAAACTTATATATATGTTTGGTATGAAAGGAGAAAATTTCTTACATAGTCATTGGGATAGTGCATTCCAAGGTGGAAACTAGCTCAAATCATTGTTTTCTATACTATAGAGAAAATAAGTTTTGATCTTCTAATTTCCTTGAGTGTTCTCACCAATTTTCATGCCATTATAAGGTTGTGAATAGAGGGGTGTGGACGATTTGCTAGATGAATTGGTGATGTGCTTGGATATCACTTATTGAATTTTGAGCTTCACGCAAGCTCATAGACAATAGAAGAAAGAAGAAGAAGAAGAAGTTTGGAGCACAACACAATATTGAATGCATTAACCAGTGAATGTACAAAGATAACTGACCTGCTACGTTATGGGAATATAGAAAATCTGTAGAAAAACCTCCTAAAAAGGGAAAAATGTACCAATGGTCCTATGTGTGTTCATATACACCACTTTTGAAATATATCAACAAATGTTATAGAAAGAAAATTAAAGAGAAATAGAAACAATAAATTGTGATTCCCACTTCCAAGAAGGCCTAAAAAGAATAGTAGGTAGGAAGGGGAATTGATGTTACAAAGGTTTATGGTTTCTCTTATAGAAGCCCAACATTTTAGCAAAGTCCTACAATTTTCATGACATTAAGGCGAACCTCTAGAGAATACACTCTTTTTAATCATAAAGTATTTTGCAAAGTGTCTGCTTGCAAGAGCACGATGCTTATTGTGCAAAAAGGTATTTAATTTTTTTCATGCCGGGGATAGAAACACTAATTAGGATCTCGATACTAGAGTTGGCATATATGAATTCTAAATCTTGGATTTTAAAGGGCTAAAGCTCCCCTTTATATCTCATAATAATGAGATCGTTTGCACCTTCATCAAAAAACAATGTTATATCCTTGTACTATGAAGAGCATCAACCATGCGAGGAATCTAGAAGCCTATCTCTTATGCCTTTTTTGCTATTTCAAATAGATCAAAATTCAAAACCCATCATTGGAACCTTGTAAGGATTCTCCAAAATCATTCTTGGGTATAGAGACCACTAAAACGAAATGAGTGAGGTTGATGAATGATTCCATAATCGAATTCTTGGAGGAGCAGGACCCGTGAACATAATCAGGTGACTAAAATGTTTTTGGTGTAGCCAACTTGAGTAAAGAAAATTCGTCCACATGATTATGGAAATGATGAGCTAAAATATGATGGTGAAATTTCTTAAAATAATAAATGAGGCTATGGTATTGTTCATGCAGCAAGAGGTAGTTCTTCTTTGTTAAGGATAAATTTCAACTAGCATGAAATATATTGCAAAACTATACATTGTTAGCATGCTAAGTTTAAATAGTTACAATTCCAAAACAAGAGGCAACCAAAAATGTGTGGAGGGTGGGAACTTATTAGGACATTGACGGTTCAAGCCTTTCATTGATATTACTCTCCATGACGTATAGAATATGGCACACTCCTCAGCCCACTGAAATAAATTCAAGGGAGTATGTGGAAAAGAATTTATGTTGTTGGCAAGATGGGGATATATCATAAGCTCGAGGAAGACTTTTTACGTTGGATGTAACTCCTAATTTTGTTTCTTATTATTCAGTTGGTAATAATAAGATTTCTCAAATTGAGTTATGGCATACGTGAATAGGACTTGTGAATGTACATAAGTTGAAGGACATGGCTAAAAGAAAGATTGTTGTTGGTTTACCTGATATCTCAAAACAAAATATGATACATTTGTGTGATGCTTGTCACTTTGGTAAGCAAGCAAGGCATCCTTTTTATAGTGTAAAATTGCAAAGCAGGGATTTATTAGAATTGGTGTGTACTGATGTTTGGGGTCCTACAAAGGAACCATCACATGCAAATAGTAAGTAATATGTTACTTTTGTGGATGACTTTAGTCGAATGACTTTTGTGTATTTTCTTAAGCATAAGAGTGATGTGTTTGAGTGCTTTGTCAAATTCAAAGCAATGGCCGAAAAGCAAGCCGGAAAGGTAATTAAAAGGTTAAGATCTGATGGTGGTAGTGAATATTTTTCAAGAATGTTTCATGATTTTCTTTGGAGTGAAGGTATAAAGAGAGAAGTCACTTGCAGGTAAACTCCTGAGCAGAATGGAGTTGTAGAAAGATGGAATAGGATTATCGTAGAAATAGCAAGAGCAATGCTGAATCAAAAGCATATGCCATTGAAGTTTTGGGTTGAAGCTGTAAATACACCAGTATATTTGATGAATTGTATGCCAACATCTACAACACATAATGCAAATCCTTTTGAGGTTTGGTATAATAGGAAACCTATTATTGATCACTTGCGTGTGTTTGGTTGTGTGTGTTTTGCTATGGTTCCATATGCATTGAGAACTAAATTAGAGCCAAAAGCGGAGAAATGTATTTTTTATGGGTTATGAAGAATATCAGAAAAGATATAAGTGTTATAATCCAATAATTAAGGAAATGATTATTAGCCGTGATGTACGCTTTGATGAGTTATTATCTTGGTATACAGATCCAATTTTGCAAGTTCAAGAAGAAATGCAAGAAGAACTTGAGGATGATTTACATGATACTATGGGTGTGAGCTCAGAAGATGAGAATGGTCATAATGAAGAAAAATTATCGCTTACATCAAGAGATAAGTGATGATGTAGAAATTGATGAAAGCTCTAAATCTGATTTGATAAAACATGAAAATGAACTTAGGAGAAGTTCAAGAGAAAGAAGGCCAACAAAAAGGTATATTGAGTCTTATTGTGTTTCACATTTAGCTTTTATGTCAAAAGTTATTGAAGAGTAGGAACCTACATGTTTTGAAGATGCAAATTCAAATGTTAATTTATCAAATGTGATACAAGAAGAGATAGATGCATTGTATGAGAACAACACATGGCAGCTTGTACCACGAGATAATAACATGAAGGTAATTGGAAACAAGTGGGTATTTTGTATTGAAAGAAATAGTGATGGTTCTATTTCCACGTACAAGGGAAGGTTAGTTGCAAAAGGTTTTGTGAAAACATATGGAATTGATTACGAAGAGACATGTAGACCAATTGCAAGAATGTCAACTATACAAACAATTTTAAGTATTGCAGCAAGTAAATGTTGGAATATATTTCAACTTGATGTTAAAAATGCATTTTTGAATGGGTAGTTACAAGAGCAGGTTTACATGGACCAAACAAAAGGATTAAAAGATAAAAAAGTATCCAAATTTTGTTTGCAAGCTAACAAAAGCACTATATGGTTTGAAATAGGCACTTAGAGCTTGGAATCATCGATTAATAAGCTATTTGGAAGCTCAAGGATACAAACCAAGTGTTGCATATCATTCTTTATCTGTTAAGTTTGTAACACATCAATGTGTGTATATTTGCATTTATGTTCATGATCTTATCATTACATGAACTACTATTGATGAGATTGATGAAATTAAGAAGAAACTTGGTAAGGAGTCTAAGATTTTAGATCTCACGATTTTACGTTATGCATTGGGAATTGAAGTTATTTATGATGAACATGGTATATGGTTGAGTCAAAAGTACATATGTGAGTTACTTCAAAAGTTTGGTTTGCTAGAATGTAAAGTAGTTGCAAATCCTTTGGAGCCTAATGTAAAATTGCGTATACATGATGGTGTTCATTTTTAAAATGTAGACATGTATACATCGCTGATTGGATTATTGTTGTACGCTATAAATACACGACCTGATATTGATTATGCAGTTCATTCCTTTCACAGTTCATGCACAAGCCTACAGATGTACATTAGAATGTGGCTACGTGTGTGCAACGCTATTTGAAAGGCACTTTGAATGAAGGTTTATTTTATTCACATGACACTAATCTTGATATTAAAGCTTTTAGTGATGCAGATTAGGCAGGAAATAAAGATGATCGATATAGCACAAGTGGTTACATGTTAATGATGGGAAATCGGCTTGTATCTTGGAGTTCAAAGCAACAACCAACAATGACACTTTCATCTACAGAAGCAGAGTATCGTGTGCTTGTAGAATTGACATGTGAAGTAATGTGGTTCAAAAAGTTATTTGAAGATTTACATCTTCTTTATATAACTCCACAAATATATGGTGACAATATGAGCAGTATACATTTGATAGCTAATCCAATTTTCCATGCACGTACCAAGCATATTGAAGTTGATTACCATTATGTTCGTGAGAAGATAGTTTCCAAAGAGATCAACATTTCTTTTATATCTTCAAAAGATCAGCTTGCAGATATGATGACAAAAGCTCTTGATGGAACAAAGATACAATGATTCAAACAAATGGTTGGATTGCTAGAATATTCAAGCAAAGCTTGAGGGGGAGAATGTTGCGCATTATTTTTAGGAAAATTTTCACCGCTTTACATATTACCCATTCTTTTTACTTTACATATTACCCATTATTTTTGTAAAAGTGTTCATCCAAAATTTGAGCACTCTTTTAGTGCTTTAAAATAGCATTCATTATTTTTGTGAAAAAGTTGTTGAGAAACTTTTTAGTTATTATCCATTCCTTTAGTACTTTAAATATTCTTCACTACTTTTGTGCAAGAAAATCAGTGGTACATATTCATTTCCAAAACTCTATATAAAGAGCTTAGGACACTACAAGGAATACGAGCGTATAGCGACGGTTAAGGCGATACAATTTCGTCGCTATAAAATTGCAAAATGCATCATAATGAGCGTCACGCCTAGACCGTCGATTAAATGACGAAGTGAACGACGCGTTTTGTGACTTGTACTGCGACGGGATCTGAGACACTCGCTTGGAGCGTCGCCAACACGACAGTTCCAAAAAGCATCTCTTAAGCGACGCTACTTTGAAGAGGCAACAAATATAGAAGTATCCAGGATGGAAGATGAAGGTGCACAAGTCTCATCATAGTCAATATACCTTTCTTTTGTGCATAATGTTTGAGAACTAATCTTTCTTTACATCACAATTGTTGACATAGATGATGTAAAACGAACAACTCGATTTGTAGAAATTAACAGTGAACAACAAATAGAAAACTTGAAGAATCTAAATGGAAATCAAATGAAAACATAGTTAATGGTTGGTCAAATGAGTTAACAAAGAGAGTTAGCCTAGATAAGATCTAAAGATAAGATGTAAAGATGTATCTTATTTGACCTCAATTCCTAAAGAACCAAATATGATATAACCAAGTTTGGTCTAGCTAAAATTGCTTGCTTCTTGCTTCAATTCTATAGTTTCGTTGTCTCATCAAGTTACACCTATTTTGAATCAATTATATCAAGTTAGTTCCTAGTTCAATGGCATGGAATTTCAACTAAATGTCATTGTTGAACATAGCAATTCTATTGACATTTGATGCCTCGTCATCGACTTCTAGCATATATGTTCCTATAACTCAATGCCTCGCATCAAATAGCACCAACTATGCACGAAATTCAATCATACTAAATTCTAATGAGCAATAGAACTCACCGAGTCATGGAATAATATAAAGTATTTTGAAAATGCTTTATATGAGGTGGTGGTTAGGTACTCTTCCTAGACTTCACTCCATGTGAAGCACCCAAGCCTCCTCATCATCAACTCCTAAATCTTCATATAAACCATGTGACTGCATTCTGAGGTTTAAAAGGGACATGATAAGTTATTGAAAGAGCAAGTAAAACTAATCAATGACAAGACTCTACTTAATTATTTGGCTCTATGACGATCTCCTCAAGGCTTAGGTATTTATAACTGACCCTTGATAATGTTGAAATTATCAAAGTGTCATCCTTTATGCCTTGTAATGCTATCCAAGGTGTCAGCTTCATATCCTTAGTACCCTCTTCAATGGAGCGATCAGTTTTCTTTCCCTTTCCCTTTACATATACATAAGGATCTATTTTCGCCTTTTTCTATTTTTGACCTTTCACCTATTTGTTCTCCCACATTGTGAATATTTTATCCTAGAGATCCAATATTCCCCCTATCCTCAGGGCAAGTTGGAAACATGGGTCAAACTTATGGAATGCATCTAACTTCACATTGTCATCCATTGCTATCCCTACCTCTATTAGGAATTGATTTCTCAAATTTGGATGGACCCTTCCACCATCCGCCCTTA
>CM035440.1:3090000-3097500 GCA_020310875.1 Ceratopteris richardii
AGAGAGAGAGAGAGAGAGAGAGAGAGAGAGAGAGAGAGAGAGAGAGAGAGAGAGAGAGAGAGAGAGAGAGAGAGAGAGAGAGAGAGAGAGAGAGAGAGAGAGAGAGAGAGAGAGAGAGAGAGAGAGAGAGAGAGAGAGAGAGAGAGAGAGAGAGAGAGAGAGGAGGGGGAGAGAGAGAGAGAGAGAGAGAGAGAGAGAGAGAGAGAGAGAGAGAGAGAGAGAGAGAGATGAGAGAGAGAGAGAGAGAGAGAGAGAGAGAGAGATGAGAGAGAGAGAGAGAGAGAGAGAGAGAGAGAGAGAGAGAGAGAGAGAGAGAGAGAGAGAGAGAGAGAGAGAGAGAGAGAGAGAGAGAGAGAGAGAGAGAGAGAGAGAGAGAGAGAGAGAGAGAGAGAGAGAGAGAGAGAGAGAGAGAGAGAGAGAGAGAGAGAGAGAGAGAGAGATGAGAGAGAGAGAGAGAGAGAGAGAGAGAGAGAGAGAGGAGAGAGAGAGAGAGAGAGGGAGGGGCTGCGATGGCTACGGAGGAGGGAGGGGTGGGTGGTGAGGTAAGGGAGGGGATGCGGGTCTGAGGGGGTGGAGGGTTGCGGGGCGGGGTGGTGGAGGGTTGTGGGGCGGGGTGCTGGAGGGCTGCGGGGGGCAGGGAGAGAGAGAGGGAGCGGCGTAACATGTACTCATTGGAGAGGCATACATACACGTATGGGGCTTATTTGTGGCATCTCTTTTGGGCATCTCTTTTGGTCCTCTCTTTGCACTCTGTGGCTACAAGCCTATTGTAGGAAGTCACTCTGTGGTGAGGATACAGAGCGTGGGCTTCCCAGTGGAGGTGTAATAGCTCTAGAGTGTGAAGAAGTGGCTTGGGTTTGTCATTCAGTGTGAGTAAGTGATATTTCTGTGCTCTTTCCCTTGGAGCAAGTCTTCATATTTTTGTACTGATGAGTGCAAGTCTTCATTTAGTTGTGCTCATTGTATTGGACAAATCTCTTGTATTGATTCTTTTTAGTTGGAGATTGACATGTTAGCACAGAGCATCAACTTTTGGAGCATTTCTTTTGCCTACATTGTAAACATCTGCTCGAACTAAGGAGTGGTTTCGTCCTTCATTATTGTCATTTGTCATTAATTTTCTTTCTGAGTGTCTGCAATACCGTGTGTCTATTGTGATCATGCCTGCTCACAAGAATGTCAAAGGGTATACTTCCCTAAGGAGAACCTCCCTTGACTAGGCAAAGTGCTGGAAGTGCATATTGCATGCACTTGTTAAAAGTAGGCACCCGAGTACCTCCTCTACAAACTTCTACTCTAGGTTACTTTTTTGAAATCCATGAAACCAAATTATTACGTGCTAATGTCAAGTATGCTCTTGTACTCCTTTTATGATCCTTATTTCCGACCCAATTCACATCTTTATAGGCTTTCAAACCCATAACTTCATGATATTTATAACCCAAACCTAGATCTGAAATTCTAAATTCACATCCAAGTTATGCTTTGATCTTGGCTATCTCACCTTCATCATTTCCTGCTATGTTCAAATCATCCGCATAAATTGAAACCTAAACAATCAATGATCCTTCAAATTTAACAAAAACAGAAGCATCTACATTCGAACGCCTGTATCTTTTCTTTTCAAGAAACTTTACCAATCTAAAATTCCAAGTTCTTTGATCTGTATTAAGAGCATATAATGCTTTCAAGAGATTACATACATGTGGAGGAGGGTTTTGGAATCTTGATAACAAGCTAGTTGCTCCATGTACACATCTTCTTATGAATCACCCTTGAGAAATGCATTTTTTATATCTAATTGATAAAGAGTCCATACATTGCTTTCTACAATACTTATTAATGTCCTTATTGTTGATATCTTGAGAGCTAGAGAAGAGCTTATTCTCCCAATCGATGCCATAAATTTGTGCACCCATTTGTTATTGATTAACTTCATCTTAGGCTGCCTTGGAACTAAATTCCAGGTATTGTTCTCATGAAAACTTGCCATCTCTTCATCCATTGACTTAATCCCTTTCTTTACCTTCGATTCTTCTTTATAAGATATTGGTTCCTGAATTTCAAGAAGTTTCACCATATAAGCTTCATGAGAAAATCTTTATGGCTGCTTGCTTTCTCTTAATAGACACCTTCATAGACTTCTTCTCCTATCATGATTTTCTTGTCTTCAAGGTTGGGTTTTTCTTGATATAGAAGCTTCACTTTCTTCTCCCTTGGACTCAATTTCATTTTCAATTAAATCTCAAATTGTGACCTTAGGTCCAACTTTGACTTTAATTGTCATGGACATGAAAAAGCATATGCTTCAAAAAAATCTACAATTAGAGACATCTAGTTTTGATCATACAACACTTCAGTAGGTGCTTTTTGTACATGACTTTGAATAGGTGGAACCTTGTCTATCACATAAACTACCATATTGAGTGCATAAACCCAAAAAGGAAGTGGTAAGTCCTTTCTATTTAACATGCAACTATCCATCTCCAAGATAGAATACTTTCTTCTTTCAACCACACCATTTTGTTGAGGTGTATATCCGTTTGTATTCTACTTTGTAATTCCTTCTTCCTCCAAATATATAAGAGACCAAATCTCAAACTTTTTATGCTTCTAGCTGGATTCGTCTCAACCAAGGATTTAAGCTTCTTAAACATATCCAACACTTTTGAGTTGTATTTCATAAAATAAATGAATGCAAACATAAACATTATAAATTACTTGCTACGTGCCATTAACTGTTCTTGCGATGGACCCCATACATCAATACGAATCAAGTCCAAAGACCTCTTCTTTGCAATCTTGCTTTTGAAAAAGGAATTTGTACCTATTTTCCAAACTAAGATGCCTCACAAACATAGTCCAAATATTACTTAGGTAGTTGTTGTGGATTTTCAACCAACAATTCCTTTGGAATATCTTTCAATCTTCCAACACTTATATGTCATAATATTTTAAGCCATAAATCCAATTGAATAACATGAGTCCCATTGATCATTCTATAGCCTAAGTAATATGGAAGTTCAACTTCATAAGTATATAATTTAGTTACCCTTTTTCCTCTAATAATAAAATTACTATTGTTCATTTGATAAGCCTACCATTGATTATTATCAAAATCCACTTTAAGTCCTTTTGTCAAATCAAAATCAAATAAAACATCTCTGAGTGTTACATGTGCATTAAATGGACAATGATGAGTATATACTACTTCATGCTGAGTACCATCACCTCTAGATATTTTGCCTCTTTACTATAGCTTGTGTAACTTCACAAAAAAAGTTATAGTATGACTCGTGGTTTGTGCAAGGTCTATCTACATACCAAGTTTTGTTGTTTACCTTCCTCTTGTGGGTTTCTATATGCATAGCCATAAGAATGTTTTGGTTTTGTGTCTAAGCATCCTCTTGTGCTACATTATAGTTTTGATGCATGTGGACTTGGCCTCATCCTCTTTGTCATCCTCTAAAACCACCTCTTCTATAAGGGTTGGACAAGCAATCCCTATCATAATGAAAAACTTTACCACAATAGCTAGAAGTAAAGTTTCCTTGCTGATTTGGTTGATATTGTTCACCTTGTTGTATTTTTCTTCCTCCTCTAGTACAATTAAAGATTCCTCTTCCTCTTTCACGGTTGTTGAATCCTTCTCCTCCTCTCCAATTTCCTGCACCTCTTGCTCTATTTGATGAAGTATAAAGAGCTTGCCTTGACTAAATCTTTGATAATGATAAGAATTCCCACAATCTATGTTGATTTCTGTAGTCATCATGAGCATTTATAAATCTTCAATGGATGGTAGATAATCCTGACCCATGATAGACATAATAAAGGAATTCCATCTTTCATTATCACTCAAGCCATTTAACATGATATTTAACTTTATGTCCTCAATGTAGAGGAGTTATTGGGGTATCCACCTTTGTCTAGTTCCAAACTATAAGGGAAAACAAGCACTCACACTTCCAATGTGTCTTCTACTCAAGGGAGGTTCTTCTTAGGGAAGTATTCCCTGTAACATTTCTCTATGCATGATAGATGTAATAAGAGATTTCCATCATTCATCTTCTCTCAAGCCATTTAACATGCTATTAGATTTTATATCCTCATTGTAGAGGAGGCACTGGTGTATCCACCTTTTGGTAGTTCCAAAATGTAAGGAAAAACAAGCACTCACACTTCTAGTACATCTTCTACTCAAGGGAGGTTCTCGTTAGGGAAGTATACCCTGTAACATTTCTATGTATAGGTACTTTGATTGACAAAAAGACAACGAAAATTGCATGGAAACAAAGGGAGAAAATCACAATGCTCATACAAGAGAGAACCCTAGATTCACTTCTTAGCTCACTCAAAGATTACATAGGACAAAAATATTCCAATGAGCTAGTGGGTCAATCTAGAACTAGAAAACATCAATACAAGAGAACTTATGAACACTAGGACTACAACAAGATTAAAGACTTCCTCCAACAGAAATACAATAAAATCACACCTAGGGACTATTTCCAAACCACAATCACACTACAATGCTAATAGCCAACTCCACTAGGAGGCCCATGCTCTATACCCTCACCATAGAGTGACCCCCAACCGTGTCCTTGTAGCACTAGAATGCAAGAGTGGACCCAAAAATCGTGTTTGTACCTAAGGCCCTATGCCAAAAGAAGGATATTAATGCCCAAAAAGTGATATCCACTTCTCTATGTGTGTGTGTATCTCCCCAATGAGGGCAAGTCATCTACTTATATAGACTTCAAGAGGCTAGAAGTGCCCTTGCTAAATCCCCAACATTCACTGAGTATGCCTCTACCTTTTTCTTTCTAAGCTAATTATATGACTTGCACATGTACTATGGGGCTTTTGTGAGCTACGTTAATGTATTGTCAAGATTCAATCTTTCCATTCGAAATGCATGTTTTTTCTTGTTTTCTAACTCCATGGCAAGGTAATTTCCCTCATGAATAAATGTTTCAACAACTTGGCAAGATCACTTGCACGTTAGAATTGAGAAATTGAAATAATCTGAAGAAAAATATATATTTTGATAAATATCCGTCGACTAAGGGAAAGGAAAATTGAAGTGGGCGACTGGATGCTTGTGTATAATATTCTTTTGATACGAAATATGAAGCAAGAGAAACGTTAATGAAGTGATTGTTTGGTCCATGTATAGTGCATAAGTTAATGCTGATAATATTATGTTTTGAAAGAATTAAATAATTTATTTTGAACCCTCTCCATGATTGAAAGTGGTTGTTCCCATGTGCATACACTGTAAAAATTGCAGAAGTATATATATGATATATTGCATACGGTATATTTAATGTTTTATTACAAACTCGGATAGTAGAAAACTTGTGTAGTTACAACAACATCACAATTGTTGACATGGATGATGTAAAAAGAACAACTCGCTTTGTAGAAAATAACAATGAACAACAAATATAAAACTTGAAGAATCTAAACGGAAATCAGATCAGAACATACTTAATGGTTGGTCAAATGAGTTAACATAGAGAGTTAGCCTCGATAAGATCTAAAGATAAGATGTAAAGATGTATCTTATTTGGCCTCAATTCCTAAAAAACCAAATATGATATAACCAAGTTTGGCCTAGCTAAAATTGGTTGCTTCTTGCTTCAATTCTATAGTTTAGTTGTCTCATCAAGTTACACCTATTTTGACTCAATTATATCAAGTTACTTCCTAGTTCAATGGCATCAAATTTCAACTAAATGTCTATAACTCAATGCCTCCCATCAAATAGCACCAAGTATGCACGAAGTTCAATCATACTAAATTCTAATGAGCAAGAGAGCTCACCCAGTCATGGAATAATATAAAGTATTTTGAAAATGCTTTATATGAGGTGATGGTCAGGTACTCTTCCTAGACTTCACTCCATGTGAAGCACCCAAGCCTCCCCATCATCACCTCCTAAATCTTCATATAAACCATGTGACTGCATTGTGAGGTTTAAAAGCGACATGATAAGTTATTGAAAGAGCAAGTAAAATTGATCAATGACAAGACTCTACTTACTTATTTGGCTCTACAACGATCTCCTCAAGGAGTAGGTATTTATAAATGACCCTTGATAATGTTGAAATTATCAAACTGTCATCCTTTATGCCTTGTAATGCTATCCAAGGTATCAGCTTCATATCCTTAGTAGCCTCTTCAATGGAGAGATCAGTTTTCTTTCCCTTTCCCTTTACATATACCTAAGGATCTGTTTTTGCCTTTTTCTATTTCCGACCTTTCACCTATTTGCTCTCCCACATTGTGAATATTTTATCCTAGAGATCGAAGATTTCCCCTGTCTTCAAGGCAAGTTGGAAACATGGTTCAAATTTATGGAATGCATCTAACTTCACATTGTCATCCACTGCTATCCCTAGCTCTATTAGGCATTGCTCTCTCAAATTTGGATGGACCCTTCCACCATCTGCCCTTACGGAATCAACATACTCATAGTGAAAGAATCGGATACGCTCAATGGATGACATTTTCTTCTTGTAATCATTGTCATTGTTGTGGTCCCAAGCTAGGAGTTTGCTCTCCTTTGTAGTCAAACCAACATAGATTTTACACTCTCGATACCTAAAGAAGTATGTATTTGTATGTTGTTTTACAAGATGTCTTTAGGGCTTTGCAGAGTGTGATCCTCTAATAACAAAATATGTATAGTCCTCAAACAAACCTTCATTGAATTCCTCCACCAACCCTCATTCATTTGGATCAATCATTACCAAGAATTGTACAACAGTTGCATGTGAGTTTATCTTCATTTTCTTCTTAAGATTCTGTACATGCAAATTGTGTGGATCCCTTATCTCAAGAGGCCTCCTTCCTTTAAGTGGGTCTATATTGGGTCTATTGATTATAGTAATGGGGAGGTGGAAAAGTTGCCCGTTCTTCACGAGCTTGTTCTTGAAAATCTTCTCCATTATCTTAGTCTGTTTTGTAAGCAATATCCCATATGTGAGCTCTCCTCCAGGGGAAACTATGTCATCATGAGGGTTTGAGCTTTCTGTTGATTCCACATGGGTTGGCTTGATCTTCTTGTGGGGCTTCTTCTATATAGGCTTCTGTCCCTTTGACTTTATAGGTGTCGTCTTCCTTTGCTAGCTTGGCATGATATTCCCCTGTATCCATGGCAAGAGATCCAGAATCAAATTGTTTGATTCCCTACAGATATGAGCGAGCCTCTCTCGAACACAACATTTCGAACATAGGCCAACCTTTAACACAAGGCCATATTTAAAATCCTGCATGGTGGTAATCCTTCCCCTCCCATAGGCGCTAGCAAATACAAGCAGGTTGGCATTCTTCTTATCTATGTGCAGAAGGCACCACTCGAGATTTCTCATGCCTTGTGACCACCTGATGATATGGCAACTGGATTACTTGCACGCTTAGAGGAGAAAGATAAGATGCTCTTCTTTTGCTTCAGAGGATGTCCAATGCTTTTGTCCTGAGCACCCTCCCTCTCTT
>CM035440.1:3100000-3112500 GCA_020310875.1 Ceratopteris richardii
TAGATATTGTCAGTTTGTATCATATTCACACATTGTAATATGGAATTCATATAAAAATAGTGTAGGTGAGCATTCTAGCTTATCATACCATCTGGAAAAGCTTTTCTACTCTCTCTCTATCTTTCACTCATCTATTTTTTTATTATTAAGGTGTGTATGCTAAGGTTGATGTGTTCGAAGATCCTATAAATATGTGATTATTGTTATTGAGGCCCACCCCACTTCCAAAAAGAAGGTGGAAGTTCTTATTATTATCAATTCATTATTCAAGGAAAACTCTTCATACTTCATAAAAAATAGAGCATGACATAGAGGAAATTTGAGAGTGGGAGAATTGGAAGATACGACATCAATGCAAGAGGAAGAGAAGCTCAAGAAAATCAATCAAACGAGCGAGGTAAGTTTATGTTTAATGTTCTTGGTAAATTTGGTTATTATGCCAAGGATTGCGTCTCCAACCCAAATACCAGAGGTGGTTTTGGAGGACACAAAAGAGATAGAGGCCAAGGCCACATGCATAAAAACAAGAACATAGTGCAAGGGGAGGCTTAGACACAAAAGAAAAACATTCTTATGGCTATGCATACAAGAAAAACACAACATAAAAGGTAAAAAAGAACTTGGTATGAAGATAGTGGTTGCTCAAACCACCTAAGTCATAATATGAATTATTTCGTGAACTTACACAAGATGTAGTATATATTAGTGATTGTCCACTTAATGCTCATGTAACACTTAGAGATAATTTATTTTTTCTATTATTACGAGAAATCTTATTTGAGTTCGAGAGATTAAGGACAATGGAGTGAAAGTGAATTTTGATAATAATTACTAGAAGGCTTATTAGAAGAACAATGAGACTTTTGTTCTAAGAGGACAAAAGGTAAATAGATTTTATACTTATGATGTGAAAGCTTGAGATTATGTAGGTTATATATTGATCAATGGCACTTAGGTTAGTCACTTGGATTTATGGCATAAGAGATTCGGACATATAAGTGTTGGAAGATTGAAGGATATTACAAACAACTCCTTGGTTTAAGCTCTACCACAACTACCTAAGTGAGATTTGGATTATGTTTGTGAAGCATGTCATTTTGCTAAACATGTACAAGGTCCTTTCAAAAGCATTTCGATTGCAAAGTGGAGGTCTTTTCGACTTGATTTCTACTAATGTATGGGCTCCATCTCAAGAAGAGTCAATGGAAAGTATCAAGTACTATGTACATAACCTTTATTGATGACTTGTCAAAGTTTCTGTTCATTGAATTTATGAAATACAAATAAAAAATATTTGATATGTTCAAGACATTTAAGACATTGGTTGAAAAGAAAAAAGGGAGAAGCATATTAAGAAGGTTGAGATCAGATGGAGGAGGTGACTAGTTTTCTCATCACTTTCTTGCAGGTTTGGAGGAAGAAGAAATTAAGAAGGAGACTAAATACAGATACACATCTCAACAAAATGTGTTTGTCCAAAAGAAGAAACTATTGTATCTTGGAGATGGGTAGGTGCATCTTAAATGAAAAGGACTTGCCACTTTTATTTTGGGCTAACACATGCAATATCAGAGTTTATGTGATGAACATGGTTCCACCTATTCAAAGTCTTGTACAAAAAGCACCTTATGAAGTGTTTTATGGATCAAAACTAGAGGTTTCTAATTTAAACGTTTTTGGAAGAATATGCTTTGTTCAAGTTCCACAACACTTCAGTTCAAAGTTGGATCTAAGGTCACCAAAAAGAAATCATTAATATGGTAGATGGGCAACCAAGATATATATGTGTCAACCAAGAGATCAGAGAGGTAATTGTTTTGAGAGATGTAATTTTTTATGAAGCTAAATCTTGGTATAAGCATTACATATAGGTAGATGAAGAAGAAAATACAAGAATTCATGAAGAAGATCCAAGTTCTTGTCAAACCGCACATGAAGAACTTACTCCCCCAAATGAAAAGTTGAAGAAACTTTTGGATTTTCTTTCAAAGGAAATTGAGTCATAAGAAGACGAAAG
The DNA here is from genome assembly GCA_020310875.1 of Ceratopteris richardii. Taxonomy (NCBI): domain Eukaryota; kingdom Viridiplantae; phylum Streptophyta; class Polypodiopsida; order Polypodiales; family Pteridaceae; genus Ceratopteris; species Ceratopteris richardii. The sequence goes on from CM035440.1 coordinate 3,102,018, forward strand.
TAAAGTATCTACATCAAGAAGAACCCACTCAAAGGCAAGAAAAGCAAGGTGGGACTAAAAGTCAATCAAGGTATCGAGTAAAAGCAAGAAGGTAGCCAAAAGGATTTTTTTATCATGATTATATGGCAAAACATTTTGAAGAGTAGGAGACAACAACTTATAAACAAGCATCAAAGGTAAAGAAATGGAATAAGGCAATGGATGAAGAAATGGTAGCCTTTTATAAGAAACATTTTGGCTCTTGATGGGAGGATTCAAATTCAAATTTGATTTGGTGATTTTTCTTGCTTGAATGTTTGCTTTATGAGGCTCCATGTGGCATCCATCTGATGATCCAAATTAAAAGAAAATTAATGCTTGTATTTCAACAACATCAAAGGTAAGGAAATGGGTTAAGGCAATGGATGAAGAAATGGTAGCCTTGTATGATAAATAATACATGGAATTTAGCTCCAAGGCAATTAAACATGAAGATAATCAGTAACAAATGGGTGCATAAGATCAAGAGAAAGAATGATGGTTTCGCAAGTAGATATAAAGCAAGGCTTGTTTGTAAATGTTATGCACAAAGTTATGGGATCAATTATGATGAGATATTTTCTCCCATTGTGAATATATTGACAATAAGGACATTCATCTATTGTCGCCATGAGCAAGGTATGGAATCTTTATCAATTAGATATCCAAAATGGATTTCTCAATGGTGATTTTAAAGACGATATGTACCATAGCAAGTGGATGGTTATGAAGATGCCAAGAACCATGCACATGTACGTAAAATCTCGAAAGCAATATATAGTGTTAAATAAGCTCGAAGGGTTGAGAATTCTAGATTGGCAAGTTTCTTGAAAAGCGGTGATATAGGTGCTCTAATGCAACTACTTGTTTCTATGTTAAAGTTGAAGGATGATTGATTGTTTATGTCTCAGTTTATGTGGATGATTTGATAGTAACAAGAAATGATGAAGGTGAAATAGCAAGGATCAAAGCACAACTTGGGTCTGCATTTAAAATTTTAGATTGAGGAGAATTGACATACATTATTGGAGTGGAAATTATGGTAAAAGAAAATGGTGTATATCTTCTACAAAGAAAGTATGTTTCAGATTTGTTGAAGAAATATACCATGGAGCATTGCAAGAGTATCAGTAATCCAATGGAACCCAATGTGAGGTATAGTGTTGAAGATGGTGAACCTTTACAAGATCCACTTATGTAAGTCCTTTGATTGGTTCTCTTCTATATGCAACTTTAGCAAGGTAGGAAATTACATTTATTGTAAGTATGTTGTCTTAGTTTTTAAATAAACCCACTAGTGTACATATGCAAGAAACAAAACAGAGTCTTGAGATATTTGAAAGGTACTTTAGATGAATGTTTGGGCTATACATGTCCTGAATTTATGGATTTGAAAGCATACAATGATGTAGATTGGGTTGGAAATTAGGATGATAGAAGGAGTACATGGGGATATTTGATATTTGAAGGTAATAACTTGGTTTCCATGAGCACTTTCAAGCACGTAAGCTTAATATAGGAGTCTTAGAAATGTAGGCTATGAGATTATATAGTATTCAAAGATTTATTTAGAGAGAGAGTGTAGAGGAGGTACTGGGGTATCCACTTTTATAGAAAATAAACACTTCCAGTACGTCACCTACTCAAGGGGGGTTCTCTTTAGGGAAGTATACCCTTTAACATTTCTGTGAGCAAGTAGATAACACGGATTGCACAGAGTGGTAAATACTTCAGAAAATATGGACAACCAATGACCAAGGAAGACCGTACACTTCTTGATTCAAATCAGGGGATTACAATGTTGGGCAGAGTGATGCCTAAGGTGCAAATTTAGGACTAACAAGCCACAAGCTTAGGGCTAACAAACCACCTTAAAAGTAAATACTCCAATACAGCAGTTTCTTCCTATCAGCATAAGGACCACTGATATGCAGACTAACTCAGAACAATACAAATGGTAAGATCTTCTCAAGAGAATAGAGCTCAATCACCAATACTGACTCACGGAAAGGAGAGAAAATCCAAGGCACTTTCTTACACTATAGTGCTCATAGCCCTCAACTGAGAAGCCTACCCTCTGTATCCACACTACAGAGTAGCTTCTACAATAGGCTTGAAACCACCAAGTGGAAGAGATGACTTCTGCACGTATGCCTGCGTCAATGAAACTCCAAAAAATGTACCAAAAATGTGTGTACCGTGTACCTGTAACTGTATCCCCAGTGTCCCCAAATGAGCACAAATCCCTTGATTTTATAGGCCTCAATAGGCCAAGAGAGCCTTGCCGAATCTTCACGTCCACTGATCACGCGCTGGTTAATCACCCAAAATTGGGGGCTAGGTCAAATACTCCACTTGATTTGAATTAGATCCACAAAAGTAGGTAGGCGTTGTGAATGATTGGCGGCAACATTTGTTTATCCACTTTCACTTTTAACAATTCACTTTTACATTTTCACTTGCCATCCGAGATTCTCATTTTGTGTTGTTTTGTTTCCTCACTGATTTAATCCCAGATAATTCAAACGAAATGCCTTGTCCACTTTGGAAGCACAAGAGGAGACCATCATGGATGTTTTGCCATAGTATCTCGTCAGCATTCATAATGAGAGGGTGGTGCTCCAACCTGGGTAAAGGTTCACGTAGTGGAAGCCTCTCTTCCAAGCCAGCACCAGGAGGAGGGAGCCTGTAATGAGGAGGAATTCTATTACTGGCCTCAATCCGACTTGGAATAGAAAGATTGTGCTCCAGTAAAAGTCTCTGATGAGCTTCTGTCTCTGGTATTATTGGAAGCCTCTTACGCGGAGCCCCAACAGGACTGAACAAAGCCACAAGATTGGCAACTTGAGCAGGATATGAACCTTGTCCTTGAAAAGCTTTCGGCTCCAAGTTCAATCCACCATGCGATGAAGCTTCAAAGATACCATGCAACTCCCTGACATTGATGTCAAACAGAAATAAAAGAGCTCCTGGTTTTATGTGTGTGGGTGTGTGGGTGTGAGGGTGCGGGGTGTGTGTGTGTGTGTGGGTGTGTATGTGTGTGGGTGTGTATGTGTGTATATTCCGGTGTGTGCGTGTGTATGTGAGTGAGAATTTGTAGGTGTGTGTGTATGTGTGGTTGTGTGTATGTATGGGGATGTATGTGTGTGATTGTGTGGGTATGTGTATATGTATGGGTGTGTGTGTATGTAGAAGTGTGTGTGTGTGGGGGCACGTGCGGGAGTGTGTGTGTGTGTGTGGGGGTGAAGGGGCGGGGAGGGCCGTGGGGAGGAGTGAGGAGGGTGCGGGGGGCGCGGGAGGAGGGCAGCGGGGGGCGGGGAAAGACGGCAGCGAGGGGGGGAACTGGGCGGGTGTTGGGGGCTTGCGGGGGGGGGGGGGGGGGAACTCGGCGGGTGGCGGGGGCTTGCGGGGGGGGAACTCGGCGGGGTGGGGCAGCGGGTAAGGAGGCGGGAGGAGGGCAGCGGGGGCGGGGGAGGAGGGCAGCGGGGGGCGGGGAAAGAGGGCAGCGGGGGGGAAACTGGGCGGGTGGCGAGGGCTTGCAGGGGGGAAACTGGGCGGGTGGCGGGGGCTTGCGGGGGGGGAACTGGGCGGGTGGCGGGGTGGGGGCAGCGGGTGAGGAGGCGGGAGGAGGGCAGCGGGGGGCAGGGGAGGAGAGAGAGAGAGAGAGAGAGAGAGAGAGAGAGAGAGAGAGAGAGAGAGAGAGAGAGAGAGAGAGAGAGAGAGAGAGAGAGAGAGAGAGAGAGAGAGAGAGAGAGAGAGAGAGAGAGAGAGAGAGAGAGAGAGAGAGAGAGAGAGAGAGAGAGAGAGAGAGAGAGAGAGAGAGAGAGAGAGAGAGAGAGAGAGAGAGAGAGAGAGAGAGAGAGAGAGAGAGAGAGAGAGAGAGAGAGAGGAGAGAGAGAGAGAGAGAGAGAGAGAGAGAGAGAGAGAGAGAGAGAGAGAGAGAGAGAGAGAGAGAGAGAGGAGAGAGAGAGAGAGAGAGAGAGAGAGAGAGAGAGAGAGAGAGAGAGAGAGAGAGAGAGAGAGAGAGAGAGAGAGAGAGAGAGAGAGAGAGAGAGAGAGAGAAGAGAGGGAAATAGAGAGAGAGAGGGAAAGAGAGAGAGAGAGGGAAAAGAGAGAGAGAGGGAAAGAAATCGAAAGAGAAGAGAGAGAGAAAGAAAGAGAGGGAAATAGAGAGAGAGAGAGAAAGAGAGAGAAAGAGAGAGAAAGAGAGAGAGGAAAGAGAGAGATGGCGGGGAAGAGAGAGAGAGAGAGGGCCGAAATGCAACTTCACATAAGCAGGAGCAGCTTTGCATACCGACATTGGGACTTTGCCACATCACGAGTTAGCTTTCAGGTTTCTCCACATAGCATAGAGCTCTTCATGAGTCGAGCAGAGAGTCGAGCTCTAGCTTCCAATCCATCACTTTCTTATCTTGCTTACTGTCATCAGAGTCTCCTGGAGATACCAGAGTGGAGCACACTCTTAATCTTACAGAAGCCCTTTGTGGATTTCAATTTGTCATCTCATCTCGATGGAAGACATTTATTGATCAAGTCTGGGGAAGGGGAAGAGAGGGAGGAGGGGGATCTACAGACCCCCACATCAAGATTTTGCACCGTCCCTGGTGCAATTTCTTTATTTGCTTATTTTTTCATAATGCAGAAAATAAAAGAACTATGGTATGTACAGAGAGTGAATTTCATCTGCTTGCATCAATTCAAATAACTCTTCACCCTGGAGATGTTGACGAGGGGCATCCTTTTACCTTGCAGATCTTCCAGATGCACTGCACCATGTGGCAATACCTTGATAACCTTATATGGTCCTGTCCATTTGGGGGCCAATTTAGTTGAAATTGCCGGGACTTGATGCACTAAAACCATGGACCCTTCCTGAACTTCCTTGGATCTCAGATACCTGTCATGCAATTTCTTGCGCTCTTCTTGTGTCACTTGAAGTTTTCGCATTGCTCCTTCTCTGTATTCTTCTAATGCCACCAATCTCTGAATGGGGGGTTCAATTCCAATGGTTTTGATTCCTATTTCCTTTCTGATAATGAACTCGAACGGTGCCAATGCCTCTTTCCCATATACCAAACAAAATGGAGTCTCGTCTGTGGTTCCTCTCTTCGTGGTTCTGAAAGCCCAAATTGCACCGATCAGTGCTAGCGGCCAGGAGCTTTGATGATCGAAAGATAATTTGGGAAGTAGTCTAATCAAAATCTTATTGGAACTCTCTGCTTGGCCATTTGCCCTTGGGTAATAGGCACAAGATTTTTTATGGAAGATTTTGTACCTGTCAAATATAAATTGGAGCAATTGATTTACAAAATGGGTGCCCCTATCACTAGTAATTTCCAGTGGGCAACCAAATCTTGAGAAAATACGTTTATACATAAATTTAGCTACTGTTAAAGCCGCACGTCCACAGTAGCTTTAGCCTCTATCCATTTAGTGGCATAGCATGTGGCCATCAAAATATACTTTTTACCTCCTGGTTGCCCAGTTGGGCTAATCGGTCCTATGAAATCAAGACCCCATCGTTCAAATGGAAGCCATCCAGTAGATATGACTAACGGTTGGAAGTTCAATCTGGTTGGCGTGGGAGCACATCTCTGACAGATGTGGCATTCTTTTGCAAACTTGATTGCATCCTTGAAAATATGGGGCCACCATAACCCTTTTTGGATGATTCTATGAGCCAATTCTTCCCCCTTTAGGTGTCCTTCATTGTGTGCAACCTCCAGCAAAAGATTTACCTCTTCTGGGTAGACACACCTTCTCAATATATCATCCTGATAGTATTTATATAAATTTCCATTTATAAGAGAATATGCTTTGGTTTTCAGGAGCAATCTTCTCTTTTCTACAGGTGTCAAGTGTTCTGGGATCTTTCCACTAGTGAGAACATGAAGAATTTCATCTTACCAACCTATCCGAATTGCTACTAGAAAAAGATTGCTATCCACCAGTTCATCATTAATACCTGTTGCCTTTTCGCTCATTGCCGTCCTGGACACTTGATCTGCCATGTAGTGCTCTTTTCCTGGCTTAATATGAATATCAAAATTAAATTCTTGAAATAGGAGTAACCATCTCCAAATCCTTCCAGCTACTCTAGGCTTGTTTATCAAATACTTCAAGGGCTGATGATCAGAAATAACAATGAAATGTATACCAAGGAGATAATGTCTAAACTTCTGAAGAGCAAATACGATAGCCAAACCTTCTCTTTCCGTCGTACTATAATTCCTTTCAGCTTGGTTAAGTAGTTTGCTTGCATAAGAGATAGGTCTATCTACCTTGTGAGATGATGGTTGAGCTAGAACTGCACCAACAGCATGAAGACTAGCATCTGTATGTACATGAAATTCCAATGACCAATCAGGAACACTTAAAAGTGGAGCAGTACATAGCCTCAACTTTAGTTCACAAAATGCTTTGTCAGCTTCAGCACTCCATGAGAAATGGTTCTTTTTGCTGGTAAGCCTTGACAAGGGCTTAGAAATTTCCGAATACATCCTAATGAATCTTTTGTGATACCCTGCATGGCCCAAGAAACTTTGCACTTCCTTTGGGCTTTGTGGAATTGGCATGGAAAGAATAGCTGTAACCTTTGCAGGGTCAACAGTTATACCTTCAGCAGATACTATGTGACCAAGAAGAGTGCCCTTAGTGACCAAAAAGTGACATTTATCAGGATTCAATTTCAAACCTGTTTTGAGACATTGCTCAAAAATTTCTTTTAGATTTTCCAAATGGTCATGGAAATCTTGAACTGCTGCCCTTCTATCTGTACCTGAAAATAGTGAAAAGTCATCCATGAAAATGCGTAGAAAGGTTGTTAACCATTTGCCCAATATCAGATACATCGTTCTATTAAATGAAGCCGGTGCATTCTTCAAACCAAAAGCCATTCGAGTATAGACATAAGTGCCCCAGGGAGTGACAAAGGCTGTTTTGTCCCTATCATCAGGGTGAATTACTATCTGATTGTAGCCACTAAACCCATCCAAGAAACTATACAAAGTGTGACCAGCTACTTCCTCAAGCACTTGCTCTGTGAAGGGCTGAGGAAATCCATCTTGAATAGTCACTTTATTCAAAGCACGAAAATCAACACATACTCTTATTTTTCCACTATTTTTCTTAGGTACAATAACCATAGAAGAAAGCCACCTGGAATGTTCTACTGGCACAATTATACCTGCTTCTTCTAATTTTGTAATCTCTGCTTTTACCGCCTCTGCATACTTTGGATTGAGTCGATATGGCCTACTTCTTACAGGCGCAGCTCCCTCAACCAAGGGTATCCGATGTAATCCAAGCTCTTCTGGTATTCCTGTTAGATCTTTGTAGGACCATGCGAAGACACTTTTGTAAGTAAAGAGCAAAGAAGTTACCTTCTGTAGTAAATTAGGATAATGCCACAACCAGGATGCCAAATGGACTACTTGAGGGTTCTCTTCATCCCCTAAATTTACTTCTTGAACCAATGTTTTAGGACTGGCCTTGTTTGATAAATCATCTCCACTATATGCAGGAGTGGAGTTTAATTTATATTCTGCAACATGTTCTTCCATCCATCCTTGAGGTATACCTGAGAAAGGAAGATCTTCTCTGCCCTTAGGTTCAAAATCTTCTAACTCTGATACTTTTATCTGGGTTGCTTCCTCAAGGCTTGTGCTTTCCTGCAATTTCTCATTCTCCAACACCTTGTGGTCTTCATTGCCCTTTCCTGTAATTACCTTATCTGCAACTTCTTCCTCAATTTCATTAATCTCCACTATGCAACACTCTGCACTTCCCATCATCCAATTTAACAATGTATCCTCTTCTTGGGGTAGAGAGGGCATTACCTGAGTGTCCACAGTATATCCAGTAGTTTTTCCTGAGTCGAATCCTTCTTCCAAATGTAGTTGCAGTTGGCTATTGGTATTTGTTGAAATCCATAGTTTATTTTTTCCCCAATCTTGCAAAGCTTTTGCTTGTCTCAGCCAAGGTCTCCCCAGGAGTAGAGGGTAAGAAGTCTCCTGTGGAAGTGCAATAACAACAAAATCTAGAACAAAATGGCAGCCCTGTACTACCATCAATACCTTCTCAATAATGCCCACTGGTGCAACCCGATGTTGATCTGCCAATGTAACCGTGAATGGTGCCAACTTGGTGGGGTTCAATTTCAGCTTCTTCATTGTAAAATCTGGCATTAAATTGATACCAGAGCCTCCATCTATAATCACACCTGTAAGAGCTTCATCCTTTATACAAACAGATAATCTTGAGCTTTGGTAATCTACTAAGGGTGCAGGGGGAAAATCAACCATGAAACCATCTATACTAGGTGATTGGACCAAGTGAGCAGAGTGTATAATCTTCAGTAAGTCACTTCTTATTTTTGAATCCATCCTTATAAGTTCATATAGACTAACCTTGTGATGAATACCTTTCAAGATCTGTTCAATGTTTACCTCCTGAGTGTTTTCTTGTAGACTTGTTGGTTGGCCCTTTAGAGAAGTAGTCATCTTATTATAAGCTCCTTCAATTTCTACTTGATCCTTCCATCCAGACTCCTTTTCTTCCTCTTTATCCTGAAATCCTTGTTGTTCATCTCTCTGGGTTGCAGCTGCTTGCCTAGCTCTAGTCATCATGGGCATTGCAGAGGATGAAACAGCATAAGTCTGAGTGGTTTTTCCTTCTTCATGTGGAGAGACGACAATGATTCATATGAATTGGAGCAGGACGACCTCTTGGGCAATCTTTGGTATAATGATCCTTGGCCTCTGGACAATGTTGACAGGGAGGTGCATCTTCTGGAAGAGAACACCTATTTTGCATGTGACCGTACTCACCACAACGATAGCACATCAAGGGTCTATTATATCTAGGCTTTGCAGGCCTATTCTCCTCTCTGTTAGGTGTATTTGAAGTACTAGCATAATATGAATCCAAAGTTTGAGGGTTACCTCTCTGCTGTGTACCCTTGAGGTAATAGCAATCTCTGGCTTCAGGACCATCCTTTCCACAAAATTGACAGCTTACTTTAATAGGGCAATTAACATTGGAGTGTCCATTGTTGTTACAGATTGTACACCAAATTTGTCTCCTTATATCCTGAGTGGTCTTCAAATCTTCTAACTCTCGGCGAAGTTGAGCTACTTCATCATCAGTGCGACGCAGTGGTGACAAGACCTTCTCTTCTTGTTGATTTTGCTGCGTCTTCAATGCTTCCAATTCCCTCCTCAGTTGCTCAATAGGATCCATTTCTGCAGCGTACTTTGGTTGTGTATCCCCTTCGAAATGTTGCCTTGCTTCTTCAATGCGTGATGCCGCTGCAACAAAATCATTCAGGGTCGCATCCAATCTAAGAGATTCACGAAGCTTCTGCTGAGATGACCTGGGCAGAGCTTTCTCAATCCATTTTTTAACCAAAAAGTCACCTGGAGCATGTGGCAGACGTGCAACAAGTGCTTTTGTTCTAGTGTGAAGTTCATGAAAAGATTCACCTGGCCTTAGCTTCAAATTCTCTAGCTGATCTAAAGCTCTTTCTGAGGAATCACTTGGTTGGAATGTCTGTGAGAATGCCGCCTTCAGAGCCTCCCATGTAGTGAAATGGCCATCTGCATATTGACTATACCATTTATCTGCAAGACCCTCCAATGTGGATGGAAAAAGTGCCAACATTGCATCTTCCCTATTCTGCAGACCACGTCCACGGCATAAAGAGATAAATCTCCTCACATGATCATCAGCATCTTCATAAGCATGTCCCTTGAAGGTAGGGAACTTGATGTTGATCCTGGAGAGTAGATGAGAAAGATCCTCGATTTGGACTGGTGTCTCTTCCAACGTATCTGAGGAGAAGTCTAGAGTTCTCCTATACCCTTCTTTTGACAATGGTGTCGCACCCAAATCAATAGATAAATTTAGGGAGGGCAGAGGGGAGGTAGACTCACTAGCCGTGGTTATTGCTAAATTGTTAAGGCTCCTCCGAACACGAAGAGACTCCTTATCTGCCCGTGTATGGGTCATGTACCTACTTGCAAATATAATAGGACAAAAATACCTCTCACAGAAATGCAAAGGTCCCACCGTGCGTGCCAAACTGTAGAGGAGGTACTGGGGTATCCACTTTTATAGAAAATAAACACTTCCAGTACGTCACCTACTCAAGGGGGGTTCTCTTTAGGGAAGTATACCCTTTAACATTTCTGTGAGCAGGTAGATAACACGGATTGCACAGAGTGGTAAATACTTCAGAAAATATGGACAACCAATGACCAAGGAAGACCGTACACTTCTTGATTCAAATCAGGGGATTACAATGTTGGGCAGAGTGATGAATAAGGTGCAAATTTAGGACTAACAAGCCACAGGCTTAGGGCTAACAAACCACCTTAAAAGTAAATACTCCAAGACAACAGTTTCTTCCTATCAGCATAAGGACCACTGATATGCAGACTAACTCAGAACAATACAAATGGTAAGA
>CM035440.1:3117500-3146707 GCA_020310875.1 Ceratopteris richardii
AACATGATTCACAAAAATCTCACACAGGCACTTTTATTCTCTTATACTTGCTCTACCTTTCCCTCATACAGAGTTTTCCTTAATTCTTTCATCTTCACCTTCAAAATCCCACTAGAAAACATGATGCAATTAAGGTCTAGAGAGAGAATATGAAACTTGTCAACCCAAAATTTTTCCTACATGCATAAAATGACCTAATTATTCGTTCTAAGCATTATCCCCACAATGAAATTCAGAAAGTTCAAAATGAATTATTTCACTAGAAAAGAGGCCTATTACATCAAGCGTACCATATCAAGAGCCAAACACATTGAAGTACAGCAGCATTACATCGGAGAGAAGGTGGTAAGTGAGCATTACATCGGAGAGAAGGTGGTAAGTGAATGTTGAGGGCTATTGTAGTGTGTGTCATCTTATCTGCCTTAATATTTGTGGTTGTCTTGGTTCTATTCCTTGTAGCATTTGCTGGAAAAATGTAGTTAACATGTCATTCCAACCATTTGTAGCTCTTTTTAAAAAAAAAAAATGAAGGTTCGGCCGAGGCCTACTCCCTCAGGCTTCAACTTTGAAATTGCAACTGTAATTTGTAGCCTTTTCTTGGCTCCGATGTATGTCTTCCATCAGTAATTCAACTTTCTTATTCTTATGTGCTAAAAAAAAGCGTTCCACTTAGTGCGTGTGCGCTTGTGCTTGAACTGAATACTAAGCACCATCTTTGAAGTAAAAGTTTGTGTCGATGGAAGCTTGATATGTGAGCGTAATTAACCATAGCGACATGCCTTCCTGCTATTGCCTCATGGTATTGTGACTCGTGGGGGAGGGGAAGGTCGGCGGCTCAGCGTGAATGGTATAAATTTATCATGACATTTGGAAAGATATGCTATACAACTTGTGGTGGTGGTGCTAGTGCACAGAGAGAGAGAGAGGCCATGGGTCATCTTGCGTTATTCTCGACTATGATAATGTTGCTGCTGCGTTGCTTATTGAAGGGCTTTGGTGTGCAGAACAAGAGGAGGAAGGAGGAGATACAGGGAGAGAGAAGAGAGGAACGGCACGTGGATATGCGTGGGAGCCTCGAAACCCACATAATGATCTCTCTTGAGGCAATGCTCTATATATGATGTATATATATGAATATGGGGGTAAGGTCACATGACCCTTACATCCCCAACAATCTCCCACTTAAGGGTCAATGTGACCGTAAGTGGTAACACATACAAAGAATGATGTAGGACTATACACTAATGTACAGGAAGAGTTCGGATCTCTACCCATACCAGATCAGCCTACACCAACTGCCTCAAACAAGGTGTATCCATGCACCGCAAGCTTCTCTAGACTCATATCGATAAGAGCCGAGCTCACATATGACTGATGCAAGAACTCATGAAGTTCCTGCAAAGCTCCCACTCGCTCCATGCATGTGTCAATCATCGAACGATCGACAACTCCAAGTGCAAATGCTCCAATCGCAACTGCAATGTCTGGTCTCGAGCATAACAACTCGTACATCAGACTCCCGAATGCTGACGAAACTTGTGCTATCCTGGCTAGCCTAAGTATGCCAGCCATGCCTGTATCCAAGGCATCCAAAGCACCATCATCAAGACCAACATGTCCTGACATATCTGTGTCAACATCTGGCATGAGCGAATCCAAAAATGATTGCATAACTACTAACTCACAGCATCCAAATCAGTCATCCTCTCAAGCAAGGATGTGTCTAGCTGTGCATCCTGGGAGCTAGTATGCTCTGGTATACACTGTGTATCATAAGAGCTATCATGGTCTACTACACCAAGTGTATCATCATGCTCCACATGAGCTAACTGCACAACATCAATACCAAGGTCAAACTGATAATCACTCTCTAACTGAGTATCATCAAAATGCTCTACATGAGCATCCACATCATGCTCTAAAGCATCCAACTGATCATCCAAAGTATGCTCCACAAGAGCATCCATATGATCAAAACAATCATGCTCTATATAAGCATCATGAGCATCCAAAGCATGCTCTACATGTGCATCCATCTGAGCATCTGAATCCTGCCATATATATGCATCATGAATGTCAATAGACATATGTGTAGGTAGAATAAATGAGACATGACGAGTCTCACACCGCACATAAGGCTGAACTCCCACTGAGACGAGACTGTCTCTCATATGAAGTACCTGTAGTGGATACGTGTGCCCAACCCTAACACCTCTGACAAGCATAAGCTCTCCCAACTGCAACTGAAAATGATGCTCACCAAGGAATGCATAACATCTGCTCTCCTGTAACTGGCTAACCGAAATCAAGCTCATAGGGAATGAAGGCACATAGCGTACATGTCTAAGAATAAGTGATGCTCCACTAGGTAGCATAAGGCATATATCTCCTGCACCCTCAATGTCATATGCCGTACCATCAGACATGTGCACACATCCACAACTCTCACCTGAGAATCGACAAAACCACTCACGATGTGGAGTAACATGAAAACTGGCTAATGCATCGAGCAACCAAGCCATATGTGTGCTATCCAATGAACAAGAGGAATCATGAGATGAACCATAAGAGAAAGTGATATCACCATCACTAGCATAATCAACTACCATAGACTCTCCTGAAATCACTACTTGACTTGAATCACGTGCATATCTCTGACGTCGTCGTCGCATCCGCCTGAAGCAACGTCGTCGAACATGGCCCTCATGACCACAATGCCAACATCGAAGTTGTCGATGTGATCTATGTCTCATATGAGTCAAAGGACTCACATATATATCATGTAGTCTCTGCCATAATGCACTACTCGTCTCCTCATACATAACGGACTCGTATATAGAATCCACAAGCTGTAACCGGATAGTGGAGCTGGCCAATGCATCCATATCCATCCATACGTGATCGGGCATGTCACGAGGCCTCTGTGCATCTCTATGCACATACATGTGTAACCCTGCACGAACCAATGTATGCCACATCTGAGCTTTCCATCTCGGAAAGTCAGTGCCATCAAACCGAGAAGACACCATGCTGGCAATCCAAGAGACTAGCAATGTAATAAGAGACTAAAAACGATACTCTATCCTCGATAGGATCACACGTGCATATCCATATACATAAGTCATATCACAAATGTCTCGATGGAGAAGGAACTATGTGAACCACCTGTCACATAACCATGCATCTAGCATGCACATAAAACCATGAGCATAAGCCTGCTCACCAAGTCTCCAAAGTGACGAAATAGATGTGGAAGAATCTTGGGAAAAATTCGACAGAGTATCCCCTGTAAACTAAGCAATCAAACAAGGTAACCAATAACCAAGGAACAATGAGTAATCTGTCACCACCTGTCACTGATCTAATAAAAAGATAATGGCAACTACATGTGCCAAAAAAACTAATGGCAATACACGCCAATACAATGGTGATGCACCTCCCACTCAAGAATGAATCCTGCAAGATGGTCCAACCTATCACAAATAACCTGTGACCAAGTCCAAATGAATGGAGATAAACAATGATCCAAAGCTATCACACAAGCTTCAAGATCCACTAGTGCTCCTTTCTAGCATAAAAGACGATGAAATTTCGACAGCATCTCGTCTGTAACATGGAATCTAGAACCAAAATAACCATGTGGGAATCACCATCCATATATGCCAAGAATCACACTGGCAAATACATATCAATCAATGAACAAATGCTAATAACAGTGACAAACAAACGTGTAACTGAGGCTCCAATCTGGATCATGTACCTGCAAGGAAAACAAAAGATACAAGTACCAAACAAGATCCAAAATCAACTCTCATAAAAGTATGTGCAATCGGCAAGTAAATCCATAACCAAGTGGCATAAGCAAGATATAGACCACAAGGCCACTATACATCCATGATCAAACTCATGATGACATAAACCTCAAAAAAGAGTATACCACAATGTCATCTTACATGCCAAACACGTGACAAGATCATGCTCTACTCTAATATGGAGGAGCTACCACAGTGATCATACATGTACAATGCCTTGAATCTCTAAAAATAAGAGCTTGCACACCCAAAATTCTCTCCCGAAGAAGTTCCAAAGCCAATTCAACCTCCAAGAGTAATTAGGGTTCGTTTGACAAAAATCTGTTACTCTATGTTTTTCTGTTTCAGTGGTGATAACCTCTGAATCTGAACTTTTGGTCTTCAGCAAACTTCAAGATCTAACTCTTGGCTACGTAACGACATAAAGAAAAATTCAATCGGAGGTGTGTAGCTAAAGATATGCTCAAAACAAGCATCTCTGTCAATTTAAATTTCACTTGCAATAGTACTGCTCTGTATTCTGCAATTTCGGCAACCTAAAACTCAGAATCTGAATCTGACGTCTTCTACAAAGTTCTAGTTATCTTTCCAAGCTACACACAGCAAGTTGAATCATCAAATTCGGAGCTGTAGAACGCAAGTTATGACAAAAAACCGACCTGCTGTTTTACTCAATGTAGATTCGTCCTCTACAATTCTTTGCGTTTTTCAAATTTTTGGCACTTCAAAAGTCCGAACCAGGTTCTGCGCCCTTATGTGAAGTTGTAGCTCTCTGTGTTAGCTACGTACAGAACTTTAAAACGCTTTAATCCGAGCTTCTTAGCTCAAGTTACGGCTGAAATATTGAACTACTGTTGAGAGATACCGACCTGCACTTTTACCTCTTCTCACCTAAGCTTCCATTGAAGCTTCTTGCACACCAGCCTTCAGAACAAGAGGAGGAAGGAGGAGATAGAGGGAGAGAGAAGAGAGGAACGACGCGCGGATATGCGTGGGAGCCTCGAAACCCACATAATGATCTCTCTTGAGGCAATGCTCTATATATGATGTATATATATGAATATGGGGGTAAGGTCACATGACCCTTACATCCCCAACACTTATGCGGTGTGATGATACAAGCATCCGATGGTAGGCATATTTGGATTGAAGCTCGTCAACGAGAGAGAGAGAGAGAGAGAGAGAGAGAGAGAGAGAGAGAGAGAGAGAGAGAGAGAGAGAGAGAGAGAGAGAGAGAGAGAGAGAGAGAGAGAGAGAGAGAGAGAGAGAGAGAGAGAGAGAGAGAGAGAGAGAGAGAGAGAGAGAGAGAGAGAGAGAGAGAGAGAGAGAGAGAGAGAGAGAGAGAGAGAGAGAGAGAGAGAGAGAGAGAGCCTATTCATCATGCATTACTCTCGATTATGATAATGTTGTTGCTGAGTGTCTTATCCGGTGTGATGGTACGAGCGTCGGATTGAAGCTCATCACACACAGAGAGAGAGAGAGAGAGAGAGAGAGAGAGAGAGAGAGAGAGAGAGAGAGAGAGAGAGAGAGAGAGAGAGAGAGAGAGAGAGAGAGAGAGAGAGAGAGAGAGAGAGAGGCTATGGTTCGTCTTGCGTTATTCTCAACAATGATAATGTTGTTATGGTTCATCTTGCATTGTTCTCGACTATGATAATGTTGCTGCTTAGTGTCGTATCAGGTGTGATTGTACAAGCGTCAGATGGTAGCCATATTTGCGTTGAAGCTCGTCAACACCACACACACACACAGAGCCTCTACTTATGACCTGTTATCTCTAAATCACCACAAATGATAACTTCACATGAATTGGACTGCAATGAGTGCACTAATGGCATCCAAGCGAGGGATTAAAAGGGATATCCACAACATCCTAGGAAGTTGGGATCCATCGCTGGCGACACCTTTGGGGTGGTTCCATGTCACTTGCGATGCAACGGGATGCGTCATTTGGTTGTTCGTCATTCGGTTATTCGGAACCTCCTGAATCTTGTAAGCTTGGAATTGTCCCGTAACTTTTTCTGAGGACCCATCCCCTTGGGCTTCGACAACTTCATTAGAGAGAAACTCAAGTTTTTGTAAGCAAGACCACACTTGTATCCCCTACTCATCGCTAAATTGTTGTCTCTCTCGCCTAATCGTAGCCATGATGCTCATGCACGTGTGTTATGTCTACGATTTCAATTGTTGACTATGTTGCCTTGCTTGCCTTTGTATTTCTGCTAATGCACGCGGTTAGAGGTGAACTCTCTACACGACCTATAAGCTGGAATTTGGAATTCGTCCCTCTCTATGTGTTGTAAGTATACATCTCATCTAGGACTGTACCTGTGCAAGCGCAATCAGTTTCTTGTCTCCCATTCTGTGCCATTCTGTACTTGTGCAAGCGCAATCAATTTCTTGTCTCCCATTCTGTTACCTGAAGTTTTTGCATTGCTCCTTCTTTGTATGCTTCTAGTGCCATTAGTCTCTAATTGGAGGTTCAATTCCAATGTTTTTGGCTCCAATTTCTTTTCTGATAATAAATTTGAATGGTGCTAATGCCTCTTTCCCATATACTAAGTGAAATGGACTCTTGCTAGTGGTTCCCCTCTTTATAGTTCTGAAAGCCCAAATTGCACTAATCAATGCTTATGGCCAAAAACTTTGATGATAGAAAGATAATTTGCACAACAACCCAATCAAAATCGTATTGGAGCTCTTTGCTTGGCCATTTTCCCTTGGATAGTAGGCACAATATTTTTTATGGAAGACCTTGTACCTGTGAAATATAAATTGAAGCAGCTGATTTACAAAATGTGTCCCCTATCACTAGTGATTTCCAGTGGGCAACCAAATCTTGAAAAAATACGTTTATACAAAAACTTAGCTACTGTTAAAGCCATGCAGTCCACAGTAGCTTTAGCCTCTATCCATTTAGTTGCATAACATGTGGCCATAAAAATATACTTCTTACCCACAGGTTGATTAGTTGGACTAATTGGTCCTATCAAATCAAGACCCCATCATTCAAATGGGAGCCATCCTGTGGATATGACTAATGGTTGAATATTCAATCTAGTTGGCGTAGAAAGCACATCTCTGGCAAATGTGACATTCTTTAGCAAACTTGATCGCATCCTTGTAAATATGAGGCCACCATAGTCCTTTGTGGATGATTATGTGAGCCAGTTCTTCCCTCTTTAGATGCCCTTCAATGTGTGCAGCCTCTAGCAATAGGTTTACCTCCTCTAGATAAATACACTTCCTCAAGATATCATCCTGACAATATCTATATAAATTCCCATTTATGAGTGAGTACGCCTTGGTTGTAAGGAGTAATCTTCTCTTTTCTATAGGTGTCAAATGCTTTGGGAGTTTTCCAGTAGTAAGAAAATTGAGAATTCCATCATACCAATCAGTCTAAGTTGCTACTAGGAAGAGATAACTATCCACCAATTCATCATTAATACCTGTTGCCTTCTCGCTCATTGCGGTCGTGGATACTTGATCTGAGAAAGAAGGTAGCTAAAAGGATTTTTTGATTAGGGTTATATGGCAAAACGTTTTGAGGAGTAGGAGCCAACATCTTATAAACAAGCATCAAAGGTAAAGAAATGGGTTAAGGCAATGGATGAAGAAATGGTAGCCTTGTATAAGAAATGTTTTGGCTGTTGAGGGGAGGATTCAAATTCCAATTTAATTGGTGATTTCTCTTGCTTGAATGTTTGCTTTATGAAGCTCCATGTGGCATCCATCTGATGATCCAAATTAGAAGAAGGTTAATTCTTGTATTTCAACAACATCAAAGGTAAAGAAATGGCTTAAGGCAATGGATGGAGAAATGGTAGCCTTGTATGAGAAGTAATACATGGAATTTAGCTCCATGGAAATTAAACATGAAGATAAACAGTAACAAATGGGTGCACAAGATCAAGAGAAACAATGATGGTTTGGCAAGTAGATATAAAGCAAGGCTTGTTTGTAAATGTTATGCTCAAAGTTATGGGATCAATTATGATGAGACATTTTCTCCCATTGCAAATATATCGACAATAAGGACATTCATCTATTGCCGCCATGAGAAAGGTATGGAATCTTTATCAATTAGATATCCAAAATGCATTTCTCAATGGTGATTTAAAAGACAATATGTACCATATCAAGTGGATGGTTATGAAGATTCCAAGAACCATGCACATGTACATAAAATCTCGAAAGCAGTATATGGTGTTAAATAAGCTCCAAGTGTTGAGAATTCTAGATTGGCAAGTTTCTTGAAAAGTGGGGATATAGGTGCTCTAATGCAAATACTTGTTTCTATGTTAAAGTTGAAGGATGATTGATTGTTTATGTCTCAATTTATGTGGATGATTTGATAGTAACAAGAACTGATGAAGGTGAAATAGCAAGGATCAAAGCACAACTTGGGGCTGAATTTAAAATTTTAGATTTAGGAATATTGATATACATTATTGGAGTGGAAATTATGGTAAAAGAAGATGGTGTATATCTTCTACAAAGAAAGTACGTTTCAGATTTGTTGAAGAAATATACCATGGAGCATTGCAAGAGTATCAGTAATCCAATGGAATCCAATGTGACGTATAGTGTTGAAGATGGTGAATCTTTACAAGATCCACTTATGTACATGCCTTTGATTGGTTCTCTTCTATATGCAACTTTAACAAGGTAAGAAATTACATTTACTCTAAGTATGTTGTCTTAGTTTTTAAATAAACCCACTAGTGCACATATGTAAGCAACAAAACAGAGTCTTGAGATATTTGAAAGGTACTTTAGATGAATAATTGGGCTATACATGTCCTGAATTTATGGATTTGAAAACATACAATGATGCAGATTGGGTTGGAAATTAGGACGATAGAAGGAGTACATGGGGATATTCGATATTTGAAGGTAATAACTTGGTTTCATGGTTCTCTAAAAAATAGCATACAATAGCACTTTCAAGCATAAGCTTAATATAGGAGTCTTAGAAATGTAGCCTGTGAGATTATATGGTATTTGAAGCTTATGAAGATATGAAGATATCTACATCACGTCCATTACTCTTTAGAGATAATGTAAATTCATTACAACTTGCATCTAGTCTAGCGTATCATACCAAGAACCAAACACATTGAAGTACAATAGCATTACATCAGAGAGAAGGTGGTAAGTGAATGTTGAGGTCTATTGTAATGTGTGTCATCTTATCAGCCTTAGTATTTGTGGTTGTCTTGGTTCTATTCATTGTAGCATTTGCTGGAAAAATGTAGTTAACATGTCATTCCAACCACTTGTAGCCCTTTCTTTTTTTTAAAAGAAAATGAAGGTTCCACGGAGGCCTACTCCCCCGGGTTTCAACTTTGAAATTGCAACCGTAATTTGTAGCCTTTTCTTGGCTCCGATGCATGTCTTCCATCAGTATTTCAATTTTCTTATTCTTTTGTGCTATAGAAAAAAAGCGTTCCACTTAATGAGTGTGCGCTTGTGCTTGAACTGAATACTAAGCACCATCTTTGAAGTAAAAGTTTGTGTCGAATGTTCTTCGGCTAGGAGTCGACACGAAGACAACGATTGAGGGGCGATGGCTTCTTCAGTGTCACGGCGATGGCCTTCTCTAAGAATCTTGCATTAGTTGCGCCGCTGTCAAGGGAAGCTAGAACAAAAGAAAAAAAAAAAAGCTCATCAGTTTTTGGGTCTCGGTCTGCTCGCGGTGTCGTTTCGTGGGTGGTCGCCATTGTACTCTCCCCCTCCCCATTGGGTTGAGGGGTCGAGATGTCGTAATGGCTGGACTCCCTATCGCTGGTATCGCCCGTGGTGTCTTGCCTTGTGCCGGATATCGCCTGGTATCGCCTTTGGCAGGGCACGGAACCTACCACTCGGGCGGTCGCGATACCACCAGGCGGTCGCGTTACCACCGGTCGCGATAGGCACGATACCTACCACTCGAGCGGTCGCTATACCCCTTGGGCGGTCACGATACCTCCGGTCGCCTTGTATCGCCTTTGGCGGGTATCGCCCTGTGCTCACCCAAGCATCGCGGGCGGTCGCGATACCACCGTCCCCAGCCTGTGGTCGTTTCCTCAGCCGTGGCGGCCCCGCGATAGGCACGATACCGACCGCTGCCTGGGACCCCGCGATAGGCACGATACCGGCCGCTGCGATACCTGTCGCGTCGGGAATTGTGGCAGCCGCCCTCGCCTCGGAGTTCCCCAGACCGCCGTCTTCTAGTGGCTTTAAGGGGGAGGCGCCCTCTTTAAGAGGCTTCACTAAGCGCCTCTGTTAGCGTTTCATCAGCCGCCGATCGCAATCGCCTTTTCCTGGATTCGCGTGACATCAAGTCCATTTTTCGCCGGGAGTTCTAAAACTAGAGAGAAAAAAAAAAGAGAAAAAAAAAAGAGAAGAAGAAAAAAAGAGAAAAAGAAAAAGAGAAATTATTCGAAAGAAAAAAGAAGTGAGCTACCTCTGGCTCTGCCTCCGCGTCCTCCTCTCCCGCGTTCGTCCTCATGAGTTTGCATCTCAAGCTTGAGATTTTTTAGAAAAAAAAAAGAAAAAAAAAAGAAGAAAAAAGAAAAGAGATTAAAAAAGGAAAAGAAAAATGAGTGGGGATTCGAAGAAAAAAGGAAGCTAAATTAGAAAAGAAAAAAGGGGGGGCTTGCCATTTTTGTTTGACACTCGTGGGCCCCATGGAAGTGGCTTCTTCCTCTCTCGTGAAAAGTAATCGGGCCCCTCCCCCTGGGGAGACCGATACCCTGGCCGCTCTGCTGGAGGGGGGGTCGTGTGCCGCCCTCGGGGCGCCCGAAAGTGTTGAACCCCCCATCGTATCCCTCAGTAGACCCGCAGTGCTGTCTGCTCAGGAGGAGCTCAAGAAAATTTGCCTCGTCGGCCAAGTTTTTGGCCCTAGGCCCCCGCTCGAAACTGTGCGACAATGGCTTCGAAAAGAGTGGTTCCCTCGAGGACTTATTGTCAGCAAATGTCAGTTCTTACCAGCGAGCCACATGCTGCTAGTTTTTGAAAATGAAGAGATGGCGCTACAAGCCCTAAGCGTTGGCACCTGGCAGTTTGGTCGGGCGACCCTGTGCCTCTTCAGATGGTCCCCGGACTTTACTCCCGACAAATCAAAATCGCTTCGGTACCCTCTTTGGGTTGAGCTCCCTAACCTTCCTTACTTCTTGTACAACTTCGTGTGGGACATTGTCTCTCCTATCGGCAAGCCGCTGGCTTCATGCGGAGACGTTGGTGGTCTCATCTATGAAGGTGCAAGACACTCATTCAATGCTAGGTGGCACCCCCAAATATGTGTCGAGGCCGACCTCAGCTCGCCGCTTCCATCAATGATTAAAGTGGACATGGGCAAAGGAGATGTATGGGAGCAGGACATCGCCTACAAAAACCTTCCCAACGCGTGCTTTCGCTGTTGCCAACAAGGTCACAGGATTAAAGATTGCCCTTTCAGGCAAAAAAACAAGCGATTCCAAGAAGCCTCCAAAACTGCTCAAGACAACATTGGCAATTTTACCCACCCGACCATGGAAGGGGAAGGCAAGGGCCTCCTGAATCCACAAGCTGATGCTGATGGCTTTGTTGAAGTTAGAAGAAGAAGGAAAAGAAGCCCTAGGGCAACGGTGAGAGAAACAACCCGCCACTCACCCCCTGTAGCAATTTGTATTGCAATCTAGGAAAGGAGATCAATGAGCTTGACTACCCAGGCGGGAAGCTACTTGAGGTAGACTCCTACGACAAAGCCCTAGAGATCCCTGACAATAAAGAAACCCCCCAGGAGGGCTACACTACAAGCAAAGAAGATGGTTCAACCACTAGTAACGAAGACAACATGGATAGTGAAAGTTCCATCATTGGATCGACGATCCCGGAAACGGTGCCGAGCACGGAGCCCAAGTCTCCCCAGCAAGGGGCATCCCGCAAAGGAAAACAGCCGATGGAGTTACCCTGGAAAAGCCCCCACAAGAACAGATTCCTAAGTCGGGATCAGATCCCAGCAAAAAAGAAAGATGAAGCCAAGAGAAGAAAGGACAAAGCTCCCTCCCGCAAAGAGGGATCAATACAAAAATGATTGTCATTTCGATAAATGCTAGAGGGCTAACCGACCCCTCAAGAGCGACCATCATTGGTCAATGGCTTCGCGACATTAGCTTAAACCCAGACTTTATATGTATTCAAGAGATTAAAATTGACGGAGAAGACCTCCAGAAACGGCTCAGATAGGTCTCCTCGGCCCATGTGTGGATCCCAACGAAGCACCAACGGGGGTCTGGAGGAACGGCTATCGGTGTTAAACAACTCTGGTTTGAAAAGCTTGAGAGATCCACTGAAGATGTAAGTCACCGTTGGATTGCTGTTTCTTTTGGTGCTCCTCTTTGTTTTACTATGGTTTCTTTGTACGCCCCTAACGGGGATTTGGAGAGACTGAACACTTGAGCCTCCTTAGACTCGCTTCCCCACAACGTACTTATATGTGGTGACTTCAACATGGTGGAGGACCCTATGGACAGATGGATGGGCAAGGGCAGGGTCATCGACAGACGGGAGAAAGAAACGTGGGACATGACCAAACTCCACTTGGATTTGGTTGAATTCAAAGACTCGAATGGCTTTTCTTGGTCGAATCTCCAAGCGGGCAAGGACGTGAGGAAAGCTAGACTCGATAGATGCTACATCTCTCAGAGTTTTACTCATCAGTGGGGCCACCCTACCATCACGCAACACACCGACCTCACTATCTCTGATCACTACCCGATCGTTATCACTTTCCAACCTTCCAACAAGATCCGCAAGGCTCCGTGGTTCCATGCCAACGCAACCACCTTCTCTCTCCCCTCCGTCCACCAAGAAATTGCCGATGTGTGGAAGGTGACGTTCGCCTCTGGGTTGGCCCCAGCCAAGTGCTGGAGAAGTGCGGTCGACAAGTCTCGTAAGATCATGATCAGAACTAAGAAGATGCTCGAGACTGTGCGGCGGGCTTGTAGGGAAGCTCTTTACCACAGACTCTGGCGGCTCGAGGAGGAAGTGAACAAAGGAAAACACCAAGCCCAGAAAGGTCTCCGAAAAATCAGAGCACTGTTGAGATACGAGGAAGAAATACAAAGGAAAAACTTGCAAATCTTCTTCAAGGAGTGGTGGGCTGGCAAAGCCGACAAACCCACCAAAGAGATGTGCTGTATCCTTAAAAGGAAACACAACAGAGATTCGATCCCCCTACTGCTAGATCCGCACGGCAATGTATCCAATTCGGAAGAAGATAATTTTGGCATCATCGAAGGGCACTTCACGAGACTCCTGGGAACCTCGAACCCCCTCTCCCACCATAGAAGGGACTGTATGGCTGCCATTTCTAGGGTCTCCCCCCGGAGGATACCACCCAACCTCCACTCCCTGCTTCATGCCCCTATCTCTGAATCAGAAATCATTGAGGTCATTGATGCCCTCCCTCTCGGTAAAAGCCCGGGACCCGACGGACTCACTAACGAGTTCTTTAAATCCTTCAAGCTGGTGGTTGCCACCCCTCTTCGGATGGTTTGGCAAGAAGCGCTAAAGTTTGGTGCTCTTCCTTCTTGTCTAAATAACGGAATTATCAAGTTGATTCACAAGAAGGGGGAAAAGAACAGAATCGAGAACTGGCGGCCTATTACGATGCTCCAAACAGGATACAAGATCATCGCCAAAGTCATTGCCAACAGACTCTCGTGCCACCTGAGATCTTGGCTTAGTGAGGACCAAAAAGGTTTCATCAAAGGCAGGTCTATCTTGGAAACCATTATGGATATTTGGGAAGGTATTCAATTTGCAAATGAGTCTAATCAAGATGTGGTTTTCCTCAAGATCGACTTTGACAAAGCCTATGACAGGCTAGAATGGGACTACATTCTGCAGTCACTCCAAGATCTCGGATGTAGTCAGAAATTCACCAAGATGATCGCGACCCTTCTCGGAAACGCAACGACCCAAATTAACGTTAACGACAAACTTTCAAAGGCGATCCATCTTAGAAGGTCTATTAGACAAGGGTGCCCTCTGGCCCCCCTTCTTTTTGCCATCGCCACTGAGGGGCTGAGCAGACTTGTGGCACATCATGTGGAGGCTGGCAATATCAAAGGCCTCCGGCTGCCTCACGACCACAGTCAAATCATCATGAGGCTTTTTGCCGATGATATGAACGCGTTCATTCACAATGATAATACCAGCCTGGAGACTTTCTGGCGGTGTCTTGCTACCTTTTGTGATGCTTCTGGATCCATAATCAGCCACTCTAAGACCGCCTTTAGGGCTATTGTGGGACATCATCCTGGCCTTCTCATTGATCATGGCTGTCAAATCATTCCGCAGGGTCAAATCTTTCGACTCCTTGGAATCCCCTTGGGGTTTGGCGTCTCTATGGAGCAGCGATGGAACTGGGTGTTGGCCAAACTCGAAAACAAGCTTAACTATTGGAGAGGTATGCAAATCAATCTCGCTGGGCGTGCGATGGTTATCAACACGTTCCTCCTCTCTTCTACCATCTATTTCCTCTCTTGCTGGAGACCGAATGAGCAAGGCCTGTCCAAGCTGAATAGTATTTGTAGAAACTTTCTTTGGACGGGCGATCATAACAGAAGGGGGGTGCCTAAAATCAAATGGGCCATCTGCACTAGCCCTAGAGATAGCGGGGGGCTTGGTATCCTGGACATTGGGTGTATGGCTAACAAACTGGCAGCCAAATGGATGATTAAGGCTTGGAGCAATAGGGAGGCCTCGTGGGCCAAGCTGATCTTCAGAAACAAGAATGAGTTGGCCCTCATGGGGTTCCCGAACTGGAAGAATCTTGACATCATGACCCTGCTATTTTCCCCGATCCCCGTCTTCCCGAAAGGCTCCAATCTCGTGTGCTCCCTTTGGAAGGGCTGGAATAAAGTCAAAAGCTTCACAAGAATTAGTGAGGACTGGAAGTGGGCGGCCGGAATCAGACAAAACGACTCTATCTGGTTTCCGATACATGGCATCCGGAGTGTGGAGTCGTGGAACATTCAAAATGCCAAGAAGCTATGGAACAAAGGATTCAAAAAATGGAAACACCTCTGGAAACATGACACCAACAGCTGGATCAACTTCGAGGATGTTGATCCTCGCATAAACATCTCCTACGAAGAATGGAACACTTTGCAAAGCAGATGCCTCGCATGGGATCGTCACAAGACTCGCCTTCTCATGGGACACGACACACCGAACTCGCTTGGTCTCAAATGGCACAATGGGTAGCCTACTCAAAATCCCGAACATCAAAGAAACGGCTGACCACCAGATCAGCCTCAACAAGAAGTGGTGCCTATCTTGGACGCGGCTTCGGTGGGACATGAAATTCATGGGAATCTGGCACCCCCTTATAGAGACTAAGAAGTCTGTCCTCTTATGGCAAATTCTTCATCGAGGAATTTGGACCAACCATAAGGCTAGCAAACTTTGTGGGACCCCTCCTTGGTGCAAACGCTGCCACCGGGCTATCGAAGATATCCCACACATCTTCCTTACTTGCCCCAACTCCTACAGAATCTGGCAGACGGTTGGAATGAAAATCAGACTTCAAAATCAGCTTAGTTGGAAACAACTCTTCTTGGGAGAAGCGATCGGTTGCTCTGCGACACTCTGGAACGCCATCAGAGGGGAAGTCCTGTGGAAAATCTGGCGGGAGAGGTGTGCTCTCAACTTTGGCGATCCCCCCAGGGAGTGGTCGATTGAGAAATCACTATTCCTACTTGGCAAAAGGATTGTTAACAGTAAGAAATCCCCCCCCTTCAGGCATCACCAAGTCCTTCTGTTGATCAACAACAAGCTCAAACCCAAGTGGGCCCCGCATGAGGGCGATGAGAGGGTGATTAACCTACTCTGTAATGCAACCTAGGATTCAATCATGCTTCCCCTGCTTTGTGGGATTTGGGGGGTCCCGTGGGCACTAGTCCCCTTCTATTGTACCTTTGTTTCTTAATTTAATTCAAGTCCGGGAGAGTAGGCTATTGCCGAACTTCCTTTACATTAAAAAAAGTTTGTGTCGATGGAAGCTCGATATGCGAGCGTAATTGACCATAGCGACAGGCTTTCCTGCTATTGCCTTCCCGCTATCGCCTCATGGCGTCGTGACTCGTGGGGGAGGAGAAGGTCGGCGGCTCAGCGTGAATGGTATAGATGTAGCATGACGTTTGGAAAGATTTGCTATACACCTTGTGGTGGTGGTGCTGCTGCACAGAGAGAGAGAGAGAGAGAGAGAGAGAGAGAGAGAGAGAGAGAGAGAGAGAGAGAGAGAGAGAGAGAGAGAGAGAGAGAGAGAGAGAGAGAGAGAGAGAGAGAGAGAGAGAGAGAGAGGCCATGGGTCGTCTTGCGTTATTCTCGACTATGATAATGTTGCTGCTGCGTTGCTTATCCGGTGTGATGATACAAGCGTCCGATGGTAGGCATATTTGGATTAAAGCTCGTCAACGAGAGAGAGAGAGAGAGAGAGAGAGAGAGAGAGAGAGAGAGAGAGAGAGAGAGGCTATGGATCATCATGCGTTACTCTCGACTATGATAATGTTGCTGCTGAGTGTCTTATCCGGTGTGATGGTAAAAATTTAGCATGACGTTTGGGAAGATTTGCTATACAACTTGTGGTGGTGGTGCTAGTGCAGAGAGAGAGAGAGAGAGAGGCCATGGGTCGTCTTGCGTTATTCTCGACTATGATAATGTTGCTGCTGCGTTGCTTATGCGGTGTGATGATACAAGCGTAATATGGTAGGCATATTTGGATTGAAGCTCGTCAACGAGAGAGAGAAAGAGAGAGAGAGAGAGAGGGAGAGAGAGAGAGAGAGAGGCTATGGATCATCATGCGTTACTCTCGACTATGAGAATGTTGCTGCTGAGTGTCTTATCCTGTGTGATGGTACGAGAGAGAGAGAGAGAGAGAGAGAGAGAGAGAGAGAGAGAGAGAGAGAGAGAGAGAGAGAGAGAGAGAGAGAGAGAGGCTATGGTTCGTCTTGCGTTATTCTCGACAATGATAATGTTGTTATGGTTCGTCTTGCGTTGTTCTCGACTATGATAATGTTGCTGCTTAGTGTCGTATCATGTGTGATTGTACGAGCGCCAGATGGTAGCCATATTTGGGTTGAAGCTCGTCAACATCAGAGAGAGAGAGAGAGAGAGAGAGAGAGAGAGAGAGAGAGAGAGAGAGAGAGAGAGAGAGAGAGAGAGCAACTGCTTATGACCTGTTATCTCTTAATCGCCACAAATGATAACTTCACATGAATTGGACTGCAGTGAGTGCACTAATGGCGTTCAAGCGAGGGATTAACAGGGATATCCACAACATACTAGGACGTTGGGATCCATCGCTGGCGACACCTTTGGGGTGGTTCCATGTCACTTGCGATGCAGCGGGACGCGTCATTCGGGTTGTTCGTATTGCAAACTCGCTAGTTTCTGGCTTACTGCAAACTTATGTGTTATAGGGATCTATCGAATGTTGGGACGATTGCGCAAGAGTTGGCCGAGCTGGACGAGCTTCAGTTTCTGTATGGACTCAGTTTATTTTCTGAGACGAAACTTTGATTATCGAAGAGCATGTTCATCACCATTTTTTGTTCTTTCTGATTGTTTCATTTACAGAGAGCTGAACGGCAACTTTCTGGTGGGGCATATACCGCTAGTGTTAGGGAACCTCCTGAATCTCGTAAGCTTGGATTTGTCCCATAACTTTCTCTCAGGACCCATCCCCTTGGGCTTCGACAACTTCATTAGAGGGAAACTCAAGTTTCTGTAAGCAGGACCACACTCGTATCCCCTACTCATCGCTAAATTGTTGTGTCTGTCGCCTAATCGTAGCCATGATGCTCATGGTGTTATGTCTACAATTTCAACTGCTGACTGTGTTGCCTTGCTCGCCTTTGTATTTCTGCCAACCCAGGCCGTTAGAGGTGAACTCTCTTACAGGACCTATAAGCTGGAATTTGGGATTCGTCCCTCTCTATGTGTTGTAAGTATACATCTCATCTAGGACTGTACCTGTGCAAGCGCAATCAATTTCCTCTCTCCCATTCTGTGCCATGGAACATTGACGTCCATCCCCTGATGCAGTAATGTCTCCTATAATCATCTCGAGGGTTTTGTGTCTCCCAGCTTCAACAAGTACAGCATTCAGAGGTATGGGTGAATATTCACATTTTGCTTCATCTTCACGATTATGTGAATTCGGTGACGGACGTATGAATCATCCATGCAGCTTTCGTCCCGGTAATCCTCGTCTCTGCTGTGCACCACCCCTCAACAGCTTGCAAACGGTGTTGCGCACGAGATGCGATTCAGATGGCCGCTGGAGAATACAATTTGAAAGTTGATCTTCATCATCTTGAACGATTATCCCACCATATATGCTATCTGTTAGGGATAGTCCATGATCCATTGTAGACACGGTTAAGAGTTGCTAGCCTTCTTTATTTTGTCTTGTGCGCGGACATTGTTATTTCTCCAGCAGGCTTGGACGTCAATGTCTATCTTATTAACTTCTACACTTTGTTGATCCTATCATTGATGAATTCGTCTATTAAGAATGCCAAATTCATGAAAAGGAAACGTTTCTTAAGACGCATTTTGCATACTTATTTTTATCAAAATTGCTCCTTATATTCTTGTGCATCTCCGGCTATTAAGCACAAAGAAAATGAATGATGAAAAGAGTCACCAGAAAATAAAAGAGAGTTTGGACCTAAAAAATAATAACATGTGTCAGATAACTTGCATATGGAACAGAATTAGCATACCAAGAGGATAATAAGATTTCCACAAGCTCGTAATCAGGTGCGTAATGAAGGTGACATAATCACTTTATATTTTTAATGGGAATCCTTAAGACCATTCCTTCACCTCACATTACAACACATCTAATTCTGCTATTTTTATCTTGCTTTGAGCTAGCCTAGTCGAAACTAAAGTATGATATTGATGGTATGTCAACTCTAGAAGATTGAAGAAAAATCTCATTCATCATGCAATTTAAGTACCTCCGATATATCAACATCTAGACACAACAATTAAAACATGTGTTGCTCCTCTCCACACCAAGACTTTTGGTAAGAAAAACTTTCAAATTGATGAGTCGCATCTACATAGGCACGTGGATCCATATTGGTCAATGTGTGATAGTTCCTTAGAGACAGCTAGTTATAGTTCCAACATATGTCCTAGTTAACTCGACTTACCTCAAGTGAAAAGCATGCATGATAATGCATTAATCATCATTGATAATGCATTAATCATCTTTACTTACATTATGACGGCTTGCCAACCGTGTTGCACATATGATGTGATCCAAATGGTCGTTGGAGAATACAATGTAGAAGTTGATCTTCATCATCTCTCTCTCTCTCATTATTGATGTAATGTAAGTACCTTGGATTTATCAACATCTAGACACAACCACAAAGAACATGTGTTGTTCGTCTCCAAACAAAGCCTTTCGGTAAGAAACGCTTTCAAACTCATGAACTACATCTACATGGGCAAATGGATGCATAGAGGTCAATGTGTCTTGATTATCTCGACTTACCTCAAGTGAAATACATGGAGGATGCTTCTTGAGTGATCTAAAACCTTCCTGGTAATTCAAATTCCCATGCAGCTCATGGGATTGCAACCTTTCACCTCCTTTTTAAGGTGCATAATTCACAACCACTATAGCAAGTTCCTAATTTTCCTAATCACTAAGAGAAATTTCCTTTTGTCTTCATCTTTGGTCGAGGTTGAGTAACTCAATACAATATTACCATCTTAAAGAGCACTTTCATCCTTAAATGCTCTTCATAATATGAGATATATAGGGGCATTCTCCCAAATCCCCATAATCTATCCTATAGAGCATGGTAATGAGATCTTCCTTGTCTTATTTCCTCTTTTATTTCATGGACCATATCCTATGAACGCACTTAATTGACAAGAATAATACATAGAAAGTATTGGAATAGCTAGGCATCATTCTATTAACTAGGCATCATCCCCACAAAAGTGTATTGTTCACACGATATTGGATGAATCACATCTACATGGGCAGGTGAGTGCATAGACGACATTCTTTTCCCGAATCCTCATTCTATTAGCTAGGCATCATGGTTTCATAGTTCCAACATGCATCCGATCAACTCGAGTTAATGCAAGTGCAAAAGTGTAGGCAACAAGACATGGTTTCCTTGAATCGGAAGTGTTTATTTCATATCCCAATAGTTGAGTGAATTGATTCTTCAATGTGGTGACATGAAATTATAAATTTGTACAGCTTCTTAGAAAATTATCAATTAATCAATAGCCTTTCCTAGGCTAGTTTAGAACTATTAAGGGATTCTCATAGCCTATCTGCTTACTTCTTATAAGCCCTTAGAGAAAGTCACAATCATAGGGTAAGTACCATACGAAGCTTACAATTGCTGAATTTTCTACCTACGTAAACTTGGCACTTGAAGAAATATGCTTCTAGAAATTATTCTCAAAGTTTATTAACCCATTTGTAGTAGACCATCCTCCCATAGATGTGGCTTGCATGATTCAATGTCTAGAGAAATTATTATGTTCCCCATACACATCCACATAAATGTGTATGGATATGTATGTGTGTATGTGTGTGTGTGTGTGTATATATATATATATATATATATATATATATATATATATATATATATATATATATATATATATATATATATATATATATATATATATATATATATATATATATATATAGATATAGATATAGAAACCCTAAAAATTTAAATATCTATTTTTAGATATTTAATAATTTTATATATATTTAGATTTTTCTATAATATTTCACAAAAATGTATGTATGTATGTATATGTGTATGTTTGTATGTATGTGTATATGTATCTACATATGTGTGTATGTATGTATGCATATGCATGTGTGTATGTGAGTATGCATATGCAAGTGTATGTGGGTATGCACATATGTGTGTATGTATATGCATGTGTGTATGCATATGCATGTGTATGCATATGCATGTATGTATATGCATATGCATTTGTGTATGTGTGTATGCATATGCATGTGTATTTGTGTATGTCTAAAGGAAATCTAAAGGAAATCTTTGAGCAATGTCTTAGAACAGGCTTGAAGTTAAATCCTGCTAAATGTCACTTTTTGGTCACTAAGGGCACTCTTCTTGGTGACATAGTATCTGCTGAAGGGATAACGGTGTATCCATCAAAGGTTACTCCTATCCTTTCCATGCCTATTCCACAAAGGGCAAAGGAAGTGCAAAGCTTTTTAGGCCATGCAGGCTACCATAGAAGATTTATACGAATGTATTCAGAAATAGCAAAGCCCTTATCAAGGCTTACCAATAAAAGGGTTTCTTTTTCATGCAGTGTTGAAGCTGAGAAAGAATTTTTTGGACTAAAATTGAGGTTATGTACTGCTCCACTTTTAAGTGTTCCTAACTAGTCATTACAGTTTCATGTGCATACAGATGCCAGTCTCCATGCTGTTGGTGCGGTTCTAGCTCAACCATCATCACACAAGATTGATTGACCTATCTCCTATGCCAGCAGATTACTCACCAAGGTAGAAAGGAACTAGAGTACGACAGAAAGGGAAGGTTTGGCTATTGTATTTGCTCTTCAGAATTTTCGGCATTACCTGCTTGGTGTACATTTTATAGTCATATTTTACCATCAGCCCTTGAAGTACTTGATAAACAAGCGTAGAGTAGCTAGAAGGGTTTGGAGATGGTTACTCATGTTTCAAGAATTCATATTTGATATTCATATTAAGCCAGTAAGAAACCACTACATGTCAGATCAAGTATCCAGGATCGCAATGAGCGAGAAGGCAACAGGTATTAATGATGAATTCGTAGATAGTAATCTCTTCTTAGTAGCAACTCACATTGATTGGTATGATAGAATTCTCCATTTTTTCACTACTCGAAAACTCCCAGAACACTTGACACCTATCGAAAAGAGAAGATTGCTCCTTTAAACCAAAGCATACTCACTTATAAGTGGAAATTTATATAGATATTGTCACGATGGTATCTTGAGAAAGTGTGTTTATCCAGAGGAGGTAAATCTTTTGCTAGAGGCTGCACATAGTGAAGGGCATCTAAAGGTGGAAGAATTGGCTCACAGAATCATCCACAAAGGACTATGGTGGCGATGAAGTTTGCTAAAGAATGCCACATTTGCCAGAGATGTGCTCCTACGCCAACGAGATTGAATTTCCAACCATTAGTCATATCTATAGGATGGCTCCCACTTGAACAATGGGGTCTTGATTTCAGAGGACCTATTAGTTCAGCTAGTCACCCTGGGGATAAGAAGTATATTTTCATGGCCACATGTTATGCAACTAAATGGATAGAGGCTAAAGCTACTATGGACTACATGGCTTTAACGATAGCTAAGTTTTTGTATAAACGTATTTTCTCAAGATTTGGTTGCCCACTGGAAATCACTACTGATAGGGGGACACATTTTGTGAGTCAATTGCTCCAATTTATATTTGAGAGGTACAAGGTCTTCCATCCAAGGGCAAATGGCCAAGCAGAGAGCTCCAATAAGATTTTGATTAGATTGCTACACAAATTATCTTTTGATCATCAAAGCTTTTGGCCACGAGCATTGATCAGTGCAATTTGGGCTTTCCGAACGACAAGAAGGAGAACCATTGGCGAGAGTCCATTTCGCTTAGTATATGGAAAAGAGGCATTATCACCATTCAAATTTTTTAGCAAAAAGAAATTGGAGCAAAAACCATTGGAATTGAACCTCCAATTAGAAGACAGGTGGCATTAGAAGAATACAGAGAAGGAGCAATGCAAAAACTTTAGGTAACACAAGAAGAGCGCAAAAGACTGCACGACAGGTATCTTAGGAGAAATGAAGTACAAGAAGGATCCTTGGTTTTGGTGCATCAAACTCCAGCAGTTTTAGCCAAATTGGCACCCAAATGAATAAGACCGTACAGAGTGATAAAGGTATTACCACATGGAGCAATGCATCTGGAGGATTTCCAAGGTAAGAGGATTCACCTGGTTAATATCTCTAGAGTGAAGAATTACCTGAATTAAGTCAAATTGGAAGAACTTCATCCATTGTACATACCACATTTCATTTAGTGTTTGTAGTTTATTTTTGATCTATTCAATAAGCGAATGAAGGAAATTTGAACCGAGACGGTGCAAAGGCTTGATGTGGCGGTCTATAGTGCAGTATGCAATCTCTCTCTCTCTCTCTTTCTCTCTCATTGCAACCCCCACCACCCCCTCCTCTTTCCACACACACTCCCCGTACGCCCCTCCCTTTCTCTCTCTCTCCCTCTCTCTCTCTCACACACACTCTCTCTCTCTCTCTCCCTCTCTCTCTCTCTCTCTCTCTCTCTCTCTCTCTCTCTCTCTCTCTCTCTCTCTATTTCCCCCCTCCTGCAGCCTCCTCCCCCGCAAACCCATCCTCTCCCCACCCGCCATCCCCTCCCTTTCTCTCTCTCTCTCTCTCTCTCTCTCTCTCTCTCTCTCTCTCTCTCTCTCCCTCTCCCTCGCTCTCTGTCTCCCTCTCCTTCCGCAGCTCCCTCCCTCGTGGCCCCCTCCTCTCCCCATGTGCCATCCCCTCTCCCTCTCTCTCTCTCTCTCCATCTCTCTCTCTCTCTCTCTCTCTCTCTCTCTCTCTCTCTCTCTCTCTCTCTCTCTCTCTCTCTCTCTCTCTCTCTCCCTCCCTCCCTCCCCTCCCGTAGCCCCCTCTGTTGCAGATCCCTCCTATCCGCACCCACGGTCTCTCTCTCTCTCTCTCTCTCTCTCTCTCTCCCGCCTCCTATAGCCCCCACCCCTCCTCTCCCCACCCACCATCCCCCCCTCTCTCTCTCTCCTCTCTCTCTCTCTATCTCTATCTCTCTCTCTCTCCCTCTCTCTCTATCACTCTCTCTCTCTCTCTCTCTCTCTCTCTCTCTCTCTCTCTCTCTCTCTCTCTCTCTCTCTCTCTCTCTCTCTCTCTCTCTCTCTCTCTCTCTCTCTCTCCCTCCCCCTCCCCTCCCACAGCTCCCTCCTCCGCGGGCCCCTCCTCTCCCCACCCACCATCCGCTCCCTCTATCTCTCTCTCCCTCTCCTCCCGCAGCTCCCTCCCCGGCGGCCCCCTCCTCTCCCTGCCCGCCATCCCCTCTCCCTCTCTCTCTCCCTCTCCTCCCGAAGCTCCCTCCCCCGTGGCCCCCTCCTCTCCCCACCCCGCCATCCCCTCTCCCCCCCCCTCTCTCTCTCTCTCTCCCTCTCTCTCTCCCTCCCTCTCTCTCTCCCTTTCTCCCTCTCATCCCCCAGCCCCTCCCCTGCGGCCCCCTCTCTCCCCATTTGCCATCCTCTCTCTCTCTCTCTCTCTCTCTCTCTCTCTCTCTCTCTCTCTCTCTCTCTCTCTCTCTCTCCCTCTCCCTCCAGCGCCTCCCGCAGTTCCCTCCCTGGCGGCCCCCTCCTCTCTCCACCTACCATCCCCTCTCCCTCCCTCTCTCTCTCCCTCTCTCCCTCTCCTCCGACAGCTCCATCACCCGTAGCCCCCTCCTCTCCCCACCCGCTATCCTCTCCCTCTCTCTCTTTCCCTCTTCTCTCGTAGCTCCCTCCCCCACAGCCCTCTCGCCTCTGTCCTCACCACCCCCTCCTCTGATTTTGCCCGCTGTCAACTGACCCACCTCAGCCGCTCTCGGTTGTCAACAACAGGTGAGAGGAGAGTAAAGAGATTGAGATTACCAAGGGCATTGACAATCCCTGAAGGGACAACAGTGCTAGATGCTTGTCGGTGTATGGCAACACGCAGAGTTGATGCTGCCCTTTTGAAAAATTTAAGTGCTCTTTTGTGTGGAATTATAACAAATAAGGATGTGGCGACTAGAGTTACAACTGAAGGGCTCAAGCCTGAGGAGACGACAGTGTCTAGAGTCATGACAAAGAACCCTCATTTCGTCATGAATGAAACATTGGCAGTGCATGCCCTTTAGAAAAATGGTTCAAGGCAAGTTTCAGAATCTTCCTATTGTTGAGAATGGAGAAGTCATTGCACTTCCAGACATCACAAAATGCCTATATGATGCCATTGGTAGAATGGAAAGGGCAGCATAAAAAAATGATGCTATTGGAGCTACAGTCTAAGGTGTGGAGCGACAATGGGGCAACACACTATCTGCACCTTCAAATTTTGAGGATGTACTTCGTGAAAAATTGTCCTTCAAATTTAGTGTCTACAATAGCCAAAAAGATGCAAGAACTTCAAACCAGCTCAGTGAATTTTACTAGAAACAACAAGCCCTTGGGGATTATCACGTCCAAGGACATTCTGATGAGAGTAATAGCTCAAAATCTTTCTCGAGAGTCTACACCTGTAGGCAAGGTTATGACACCAAGTCCAGAATGTGTGACTATTGATACTACCATTGTAGATGCTCGTCACACCATGCATGATGGAAAATTTCTTCATTTTCCTATAGTAGATTGAGAAGCAGTTATAACAATGGACACTGGTTTGGTGCGGCTATGGTCCTTGAGGAGAGGAAGAGCACCATGAAGAGCATTTGCAGTGCCCATGAAGTTTGTCTGTATTGAAATCTCCACATCTTGGGGTTAGCGATTTTGGTTTTGTTTACAAGGGCATTGCCTTTGATGGATCTTTCATCACCACTAAACAGGTAGGGGAATTCTGCAAAGAATGCTCAAGAAAGGTAGGATTTTTGAGGGGCATTACAACCCCATGGGCAGCACAAAATGAGGATCTCAACTGGCATGCAAAAGTGTCAGTGGTAAAAGTGAAAGTGGAGAAATGATTATTCTCGCCAACCATTCGTGACGGTTGTCTATTCTTGAGGATCCAATTCAAATTTAGTGGCATATTTGATCTACCCCTCCAATTTTGGGGCAATCAATCGGTGCATATTTAGTGAACGTGGGAATCGGCAAGGCTCTCTTGGCCTATTAGAGCCTATAAAAGCAATGGACTATACGCATTTGGGGATATAGACAGATACGTATAGAGCTTATTTTTGGCATCTCTTTTGGTCCTCTCTTTGCACTCTATGGCTACGAGCCTACTATAGGAAGTCAGTCTATGGTGAGGATACAGAGCGTGGGCTTCCTAGTGGAGGGCTAATAGCACTGTAGTGTAAAGAAGTGGCTTGGTTTTGTCATTCAGTTTGAGTCAGTGGTATTTCCATGCTATTCCATTAGAGCAAGTCTTCATACCTTTGTACTGAGCAGTGCAAGTCTTCATATAGTTGTGTTCAGTGCAAGTCTTCATCTAGTTGTGTTCATTTTATTGGACGAATCTCTTGTACTAATTTCATTTTGTTCTGTATTGACATGTTAGCATAGAGCATCAACTTTTGTAGCATTTCTTTGGCCTACATTGTAATCATCTGTTTGAACTAAGGAGTGGTTTGGTCTCCCACTATTGTAAATTGTCATTAATCTTTTCCCTGAGTAGTTATAATTTTGTGCAATTATTGTTATCTACCTACTCACAGAAGTGTTAAAGGGTATATTTCCCCAGTATCTCCTCTATAGAGAGAGAGAGAGAGAGTTTGGACCTAAAAAATAATAACATGTGTTAGATAGCTTGCATATGTAATAGAATTAGCTTACCAAGAGCATAATAAGACTTCCACAAGCTTGTAATCAAGTGCGTAATGAAGGTGACATCATCACTTTATATTTCTAATGGGAATCCATAAGACCATTCCGTCACCTAATATTACAACACATCTACCTATGTTATTTTTATCTGAGGACTGTGTGCATATCTCTCACCTTCATAAATCTCTGTATATCCTTCCCAATCCCCCAATACAAGTGCAAAATACTTCTTATATTGTAGAGGAGGTACTGGGGTATCCTGTTTTTAACAAAGGTAGAGATTAAGAATAACACTTCCAGTACGTCGCCTACTCAAGGGAGGTTCTCTTTAGGGAAGTATACCCTTTAACATTTCTGTGAGCAGGCAGATACAAGGATTGAACAGAGTAGTAGATACTTCAGACAATATGGACAACAAATGACCAAGGAAGACCATACACTTCTTGATTCGAATCAGGTGATAACAAGGTTGGACAGAGAACTCAGAACGATACAAATGGTAGTATTTCTCAAGAGAATAGAGATTAATCAACACACTGACTCACGGAAAAAATAACCCCAAGCTACTCTCTTCCACTATAGTGCTCATAGCCCTTCACTGTGAAGCCTACCCTCTGTATACACGACAGAGTAGCTCCCACAGTAGACTTGAAACCACCAAGTGCAAGAGAGAACTTATGTACGTATACACACGTCAATGTAACTCTAAAAATGTTGTTTTTTAATGAGCAAAAATCCATTGCTTTTATAGGCCTCAATAGGCCAAGAGAGCCTTGCCGAATCTTCACATCCACTGATCACGTGCCGGTTGATCACCCAAAATTGGGGGGTAGGTCAAATATTCCACTTGATTTGAATTGGATCCACAAAAATAGGTGGTTGCCGTGAATGGTTGACAGCAACATTTGTTTATCCACTTTTTACATTTAACAATTCACTTTTACCCTTTCATTTGCCATCTGAAATTCCCATTTTGTGTTGTTTTGTTTCCTCACTGATTTAATCCCCGGTATTTGAATGAAGCCATTTGGTCTAACTGCGTATCCCTTGACCAAGTGCATTTGACATTGCATGAGCAGCATTACCAACCAAGACAACCTCGGCAGCCTCTAAGGAGACTTTCAATGGAGGCATGTATTTCTCAACATGTGCTTTGAACTCTGTTACTGATGGGATAGCTAGTAGGTCTTTAGGTTGAGAGTCCTCTGTCCACTCTATAAGAACCGACATTCCATCATTAGGTGTGTGAAAGCAGCCATACCTCACTGTAGAACCACCTCTCTGGGAGAAAAGTGATACAAAGTTTGCAAAAGGCACCCAGCTGGTGTGAGGGGGCTTGCGGAGGAGGTGGGAGGTGAGGGGGGGGCTTGCGGGGGGAGGTGGTGGGAGGTGAGGGGGCTTGTGGGGGTGTGAGGAGGGGGGAGGGGAGGCGCTCGCGGGGCAGAGGGGGCTTGCGGGGGTGTGCGGGGGGCTTGCGGGGGGAGGTGGTGGGAGGTGAGGGGGCTTGCGGGGGTGCGAGGAGGGGGGAGGTGGTGGGAGGTGAGGGGGCTTGCGGGGGTGTGAGGGGGGAGGGGAGGCGCTCGCGGGGGCAGAGGGGAGATGTGAGGGGGCTTGCGGGGGTGTGAGGAGGGGGGAGGCGGTGGGAGGTGAGGGGGCTTGCGGGGGTGTGAGGAGGGGGGAGGTGGTGGGAGGTGAGGGGGCTTGCGGGGGTGTGAGGAGGGGGGAGGCGGTGGGAGGTGAGGGGGTTTGCGGGGGTGTGAGGAGGGGGGAGGTGGTGGGAGGTGAGGGGGCTTGCGGGGGTGTGAGGAGGGGGGAGGGGAGGCACTCGCGGGGGCAGAGGGGAAATGTGAGGGGGCTTGCGGGGGTGTGAGGAGGGGGGAGGCGGTGGGAGGTGAGGGGGCTTGCGGGGGTGTGAGGAGGGGGGAGGTGGTGGGAGGTGAGGGGGCTTGCGGGGGGTGTGAGGAGGGGGGAGGTGGTGGGAGGTGAGGGGGCTTGCGGGGGTTTGAGGAGGGGGGAGGGGAGGCGCTCGCGGGGGCAGAGGGGAGATGTGAGGGGGCTTGCGGGGGTGTGAGGAGGGGGGAGGTGGTGGGAGGTGAGGGGGCTTGCGGGGGTGTGAGGAGGGGGGAGGTGGTGGGAGGTGAGGGGGCTTGCGGGGGTGTGAGGAGGGGGGAGGTGGTGGGAGGTGAGGGGGCTTGCGGGGGTGTGAGGAAGGGGGAGGTGGTGGGAGGTGAGGGGGCTTGCGGGGGGTGTGAGGAGGGGGGAGGGGAGGCGCTCGCGGGGCAGAGGGGAGATGTGAGGGGGCTTGCGGGGGTGTGAGGAGGGGGGAGGCGGTGGGAGGTGAGGGGGCTTGCGGGGGTGTGAGGAGGGGGGAGGTGGTGGGAGGTGAGGGGGCTTGCGGGGGTGTGAGGGGAGATGTGAGGGGGCTTGCGGGGGTGTGAGGAGGGGGGAGGCGGTGGGAGGTGAGGGGGCTTGCGGGGGTGTGAGGAGGCGGGAGGCGGTGGGAGGTGAGGGGGCTTGCGGGGGTGTGAGGAGGGGGGAGGTGGTGGGAGGTGAGGGGGCTTGCGGGGGGTGTGAGGAGGGGGAGGTGGTGGGAGGTGAGGGGGCTTGCGGGGGTGTGAGGAGGGGGGAGGTGGTGGGAGGTGAGGGGGCTTGCGGGGGTGTGAGGAGGGGGGAGGCGGTGGGAGGTGAGGGGGCTTGCGGGGGTGTGAGGAGGGGGAAGGTTGAGGGGGATTGGGCGGAGGAAGATGGCGGAGGATGGCAGGGTGAGTGAGGGGGGAACGCGGGAAGTAGG
>CM035440.1:3156707-3159207 GCA_020310875.1 Ceratopteris richardii
GGAAGATGGCGGAGGATGGCAGGGTGAGTGAGGGGGGAACGCGGGAAGTAGGGAGAGGGAGAGAGAGATAAAGGGAAGAGACCGAGAGGGGGAAAGAGAGAGGGAGAGTGAGAAAAAAGAGAGTGAGGGATGAGAGAGAAAGGGATAGAGTGAGAGACCAAGAGAGAGAGAGGAAAGAGAGAGAGAGGGGGAAGAAAGAGGGAGATAGAGAGAGAGATAGAGAGAGAGAAGAGAGAGAGATATACAAATCAACTGAGGTAGTAATGAAAATGAAAGCAACAGCTGCCCGAAACACAAGCATGTCCAAGAAATGGAACGGACATTCCCTGAAGCTGCAGCCCAAGGCATCTGAGAGCTCTCCTCTCAATTTCTTTCTCTTCTATCTCTCTCAATCTCTTTCTCTTTATCTTCTTAGGACTAGTGGATACTGTCCCTTGCGCTTGGAGCCCACAGCCTCATGCTCCAAAGAGAGAGAGGGATCATAGAAAGGGCACTACATATATGTATCTCCAAGCCAAGAGAATGACCTGCACCAAATCCAATCATTTACTTCACCTTTACTACTTATTGCCTGAGTGACACTCTTGACTAATAAAAGTGATGGAAGAGTGCGTGAATTTCGCAGTAGTAGCACAATTTTGATACTGACAAGTGTAGTGCCGACAATACACCATCCCCTCCCTGTGTCTGCTCCTCCTTGGTTTCCACCATCCCCGCCTCCACTCCCTTCCTCAGTCCACTATCCCGCACAAGCCTCTTTCTCTCTCTCTCTCTCCCATCCCCTCTCTCTCTCTTTCTCTCTCTCTCGGCCTCTCACTCTCTCTCTCTCTCTCTTTCTCTCTCTCTCTCTCTCTCTCTCTCTCTCTCTCTCTCTCTCTCTCTCTCTCTCTCTCTCTCTCTTTCTCTCTCTCTCTCCCGTCCCCTCTCTCCCTCTCTTTCTCTCTCTCTTTCTCTCTCTCTCTCTCTCTCTCTCTCTCTCTCTCTCTCTCTCTTTCTCTTTCTCTCTCTCCCTCTCTCTCTCTCTATCTCTCTCTCTCTCTTTTTCTCTCTCTCTCCCTCTCTCTCTCTTTCTCTCTCTCTCGGCCTCTCACTCTCTCTCTCTCTCTCTCTCTCTCTCTCTCTCTCTCTCTCTCTCTCTCTCTCTCTCTCTCTCTTCTCTCTCTCTCTCTCTCTCTCTCTCTCTCTCTCTCTCTCTCTCCTCTCTCTCTCTCTCTCTCTCCCCCCGTCCCCCTCTCTCTCTCTCTCTTTCTTTCTCTCTCTCTCTCTCTCTCTCTCTCTCTCTCTCTCTCTCTTTTTCTCTCTCTCCCTCTCTCTCTCTCTCTTTCTCTCTCTCGGCCTCTCACTCTCTCTCTCTCTCTCTCTCTTTCTCCCTCTCTCTCTCTCTCTCTCTTTCTCTCTCTCTCGGCCTCTCACTCTCTCTCTCTCTCTCTCTCTCTCTCTCTCTCTCTCTCTCTCCCTCTCTCTCTCTCTCTCTCTCTCTCTCTCTCTCTCTCTCTCTCTCTCTCTCTCTCTTCCCCCTCTCTTCTCTCTCCTCCCCCGCCGCCTTTCCCCGCTGATCCGCCCGTAACCCCCGCCCCTACCCCCCGCTGACCCGCCCGCAACCCCCGCCCTACCCCCCGCTGACCCGCCCGCAACCCCCGCCCCTCCCTGCAGCTTCCCCCGCCCCTCCCTGCAGCTTCCCTTGCCCTCCCCGCCA
This sequence comes from Ceratopteris richardii, assembly GCA_020310875.1. Lineage (NCBI taxonomy): Eukaryota > Viridiplantae > Streptophyta > Polypodiopsida > Polypodiales > Pteridaceae > Ceratopteris > Ceratopteris richardii. Next base: position 3,158,404 of record CM035440.1, read on the forward strand.
ACCCCCCCCCCCCCGCAGCCTTCCCCGCCATCCCCCCTGCAGCCCTCCCCGCCATCCCCCAGCTCACCGCTCACCCCCGCCAACCCCCCCTACAGCCTTCCCCGCCATCCCCGCCCCCGCTGCCACCCGCACCCTCCGCCACCCCGCCCCCGCTGCCACCCGCACCCTCCTCCACCCCCACCCCCTCTGCCTCCCGCAGCCCACCCCTCATACCCCCGCAGTCCACCCCTCACACCCCCGCAGCCCACCCCTCACACCCACGCAGCCCACCCCTCACACCCACGCAGCCCACCCCTCACACCCCCGCAGCTCACCCCTCACACCCCCGCAGCTCACCCCTCACACCCCCGTAGCCCCCCGCCTCACCCCCGCCATCCCATTGCCCACCCCAGCCACCCTCCTTCCCCTCCATTCCCATACAGCACCCGCACGTGAGATTAGAAGAGAAGTCAAGGTGTCGAAACATGTTCACTGTGCCAAGGTTGGGTTGGAGGGATGATTACGAACCGGGAAGCCAATCCAAGGCATATGCAAATCAAGCCTCATTCAATGGGAGATATTATGAATGTGTCATTTGTGGTGGAGAGTTTGAGCAATTGGGAAGTTTAAATCAACAACTTAAATTCAAATCTTCATGAGCTATATACAGCTGTAAATATTGTGGAAAAACAATTCGGAGAATTATCAGCTCTTGTCGCTCACATGGAGTGGAATGCATGTGGTGGAATGGCTGCTGAAAGACTGAGGAACTTTGTGAGGAAGTTTGGGTCCCTATCTCTCACAAATGGCTGAAAAGAAGTGGTA
>CM035440.1:3164207-3199207 GCA_020310875.1 Ceratopteris richardii
TGTATTGATCTATGTTTGTCTGCATAGAGTGCCATGAAGCTCTGAGGATGAGTTTTTGAGCATTTCTTGACCAATCTTGTAATCATCTTATTTGAATCAAGAAGTGGATGGTCTTCTTTGGTCATTTGTTGTTGATGTTTTCTGGAGTATGTACAACTCTGTGCAATTATTTACCTCTGCCTGCTCACAGAAATGTTAAAGGGTATACTTCCCTAAAGAGAACCCCCCTTGAGTAGGCGACGTACTGGACATATTTTATTCTCTACTTTTGATAAAAGTGGACACCCCAGTACCTCCTCTACAACAAGTAATCGATTTTACCTCTGCACCTTCACCCACTAACTTTGAATGCTAAGAATTAGCACTCCATTTCGAACCTTGATTATGCCCATGAATCAGATAGCCTATTTGAATCTAAATCAAGGTGTGATGCTGAGGATGAATGGTGAAGAGGCGAATTGTATGAGAGAGAAAACGAGCCCAATAAGAGGTGAATCATACCAAAGACAATTTTGAGGCATCCGACAAGTATGAATTTCCACACATAGATGAATTTGAGGAACCAGACAAATTTTCTCTCTTGCTTCTAATGAATTTTGTAGCTAGGATGAATCTATTTCCAGCATAGCTTCATCTTGCCAAACGAACTCCAAACTTGCCTGTGGAGATGAATTTTGCTTCTTGCTTATTATAGAGTGGAGCGAACTTGAACAAGTTAAAAGTAGCATCCTTTAACTATTGAGAAACTTATCAATTTATGTCATTCAAAGATAATCTTTTGATGATACATGTGTTATGCTATTAGTAGAGGTTCTTCCATTTTAGTTCAAGTTCTAGATAAGTCTAACGCTCAATGATCCATTGGTATTCAAGGATACGTGCACATGTGGTAATCAATATGAATTGAGTATTCTTGGGTTGGTAAATAGAATCATTTATCTATCTTCATTACACATGTTCTATCGTGTGGCTTGACCTTCTTTCCCAATCCATTGTTGTTCCTATTTTCTAGAAGCCACTCGAAGCATAAACTTTTAATGAGATTAAATCACTCAAAGTATTTCTCACAAGATCTTTATCATAAGATCAGTATCTTAATTGAGGTGGATTTCATGTGTATAAACAAAGAAAGCCATTTGACTATCAGCGATTTAGTCTAAGAATTGAACCAAGGTATGATGAAAATAAATTAGATCTTTTCCTACATATCATTCATCTACAATAATATTTAGGAAGATGCGAGTGGGATTCATGAAATAATTTATGATTCTAATTCTTTGGGAGACTTAAATGTGACTCTACACCTAAAAATAGTTAACATGCATGAGTAAAAATAGGCTAGGAGTAAAATAAGATGTCAATTGTTAGAGTTTGATATATGCAAAAGCACTTGAACAACACAAGGAAGAAGAAGAAGCTTGCAGCACAACACATAATATTAAATGTATTAATAAGTGACTATACAGAGATTAAAAACCCGTAAGGGGTATAGGCACATATACAAGCCAGGGGGAAACATCCTAAAGAGGGAAAAAGTGCCCCGACGGGCCTAGTGTGCTCACACACATCACTACCAAAATATATCAAGAAGATGATTATTAGACCAAGACTTTTAGTTTTTGACCTACAGAAGATGATAAGTACTTTCTATTAGTATTGCCCAAATATGATTAGAGGATAGGCATCTCAGAATCTTCTTTCTATAAAGATTCTCAACCATTTTAAGAGTAATTAATAAACCAAGGCCACCTTCCTGATTGGGTAGATGACAAGTATCTGAGCCATGTTTGGGGATTTTGTACACCTTTGCAAGCCCTTGGCCCCCTTACGGGAATCTTCTGGTAGATAGTAACCTACATCACTTATTGTTTGGATGGAATCCAACAAGAGATAAAATAGATAATGCAAGGAACATCAAAATGCTTTAGGAAAAAAACGTGTGAGATAGGCAAGTTTCAACATTATACCATTTAAATGTTATATTTAAAAAGTTATGACCATCAAAATGAACAACTAAAACTGATGAGACCTCCTAAGATCTTCAAAAGATCAAATATATGTTGTCAAACTTCAAAGATGAAATTTGTCCGCAAACGATCGAGGAAATAAAGATAGTTAACTAAAAAATAATAATGACAAAAAATTGTGGAAGTAAAAATAATGAAAATGAATTATAAATCACGAACTTATAATCTATATATCATACTTTAGAAACAAAAATCATCAAAGAATCTCGAGTATAGCTCAAAAAATCATAGTTTGAAATTAGGGTATCAAAACCTTGTCAAGAACTACTACAACAAGATATGCAAAACTATCTAACTTGAATATTGAAGTATAATAGATATAGAACCTCACACGAAATAAAGAATTCGGATGTATAATGAAAATATGCATGATAAAGGATCAAATCCAAGTTAAAGGACTATAAAAGACCTCAGATTGTTTGAGATATGAAAGTATAAATAGAGGTATGTCTCTAGGGAGACACTAGATACACGAGAGAGATTAGATCTTACAAAAACCCTATTTGCATGAGGGTGCTATTCTATTTTGAAAAATGAAACCATTCATGTATAGTACATGCCATATTATCTGTAGTGCAAGAAAAAATTCAAGAAAAAAAATACATAAATTAAATGTAAAAAATTACTAAAATATATAAAAATTATAAATATAAACTATTAATTTGTGTACCTTCTGCTGAGGAAATGACTCCTGAAGACGTAGCTGTCTACGAAAAAACTGCCACGACTCAGGTGGTATGCTAGCTCGCCTCTTATTTTTTTCGACCATACAATATCTCCTGTTAATTTCATCTCAAACAAAAAAAAAAAGTCAGAATACATACACATATATACACACATACACATACACATACACATACACATACCCACATACACATATACATGCAAACATATACGCATGCATATATGTATACATATACACATATACATACATATAACATAAACATACATATACATATCCACAAATATACGTACACACACATGCATGCATATACACTCATTCATACAAAATACATGCAATTATCCCACAATAATATGTAGTTGTGTATATGTGAATGTGTGTGTATGTGTAAATGTGTATATGTGAATATGTGTGTATGTGTAAATATGTATATGTGAATTTTTTGTTTATGTAGATAATCAAATTATTAATATCAAATATCATTATTTGTAGATTCTGATCAATCAGATGGAACTCCACCACCGTCTCCTCTTCGTGCAACGACTTTATACTGTAAGTATATGAAATATTTAATTTTAAATATATTTGATGGATACATAACTTATATTTTTTTTTATGTTTCTTATTATGTGCAGATTCTGATCAATCAGAGGGTACTCCATCACCTCCTACCCATGCAACGACTTCACATGTGTCCTCTGATAGGAATTATGATGAATTTTACTATGAAGAGCATATTATATGTTGGTGTAACTCTTGTTATGGCACGTATCAAAGACCACGATCGGAATCTATTGAACATGAGGCAGAGTATGGTACTTTTGAGCGTGCACCATCACCTAGTCAACGTGATAATGCTTGGGTATGTATTTTCTATATATAGTAATGTCATTATTTTATTTAAAAACCATATATAAAATCAAATTATTCTTGATATACAGGAATACTTGCTCGATGATGATGATGATGATGATTTTTCTCATATTGTTAATATACCTCGTACACGTCATGGACTTGCTGTTCATCAATTATAAGCAGAGGTTTCTAGAAATCCTCTACCTCTTCGTTTAGAGAATGAAACGGCTGGAGGTTATCCATTGCCAGCTCGTGATCGTTCTTTTGTACAAACATATGATAGAAGAAGATATGGAGGATGGAATAGAGGACCACTTCCTTTAGATGGAGAGGTTTTCAACTTTTGGGGTAATCGCTATATGATTGCTCCATCCACTATTACTAATGCTGGTTGTGGTCTCTTTATTGTAGAGGATTTGTATGTGCCCCCGAACTCTGAAGTCACTCTTATGTCATTTTGTGGTCCTATATATGGATGGGGAGATTGGCATCGACTTTCACGTTATGTTCAAAGCATGAGTACTTATGGAATATGCTTGAACACAACATCCCTTACTAGTAGAAGGATTTTACATGCAGAAAATGAAAGATTATATACTGATGGAAGACCTTACACACATGGAAATATAGCAAGTTTAATAAATAGTAGTCGAGGGTTACATAATAGTTCAAGGACTAATTGCACATTTGAGGAGCGTGAAAATAGTCATTAATCACCATACATGAGTAGAGATGTATCAAAATACATAGTTGTCAATGCTATTACTACATTACATGCTGGTGATGAACTATTAGTGAATTATGGATGGCGTAGACCTCCAAGAGCACCTTTTATCTAGAGAGAATAAAAATTTTCTATCCATATTTCATAAGTTATATACTTAATTTTATATTTGAAGTTTACTTTTTATTCATTTATGGAATACTAATGAGTTTTATTTATATGTGTAGATTCCAACGTATGATGTTGATGATATTCGTCCACAACATTCACAATTACCAGTAAGACCATGATTATCAGAAGCTTCCATGAGGAGGCTACGCAAAACTAATCCTGTGCAATATGCAAAGTTGAAAGATCTATATTCAAAAGACGATAAAGTACAATATTTGTGTGACAATGATGAAGATGATGGCATGGAAGACTTTATTGAGGATTGGTATCAAAATGACAGTGAGACCATTGATATTTCTAAAAATGAGAAATATCTTCGAGAGGAATGTCTAAAGCATGTATATGAAGGAAGTCGTTTGACATGACTAAGTGCGAGCTTACTTATTCTCAACCTTCAAAATCATTTTGGATGGAGTAATGTATCTGTTTCGACACTATTAAGGTATAATTTTCATTTTTCTATCTATTTATATATATATATATATATATATAAATATATATATATATATATATATATATAAATACATGAAGGTTTTTATTCTTACTTTAGATAAGATAAGAAGAAGAACTTGAATTGAATGGATACGATTGTTTGCATGGCAGGATACGATTGTTTGGATGGCACGATATGATTGTTTGGATGGCAGGATACGATTGTTTGTTTTGGAGGATATGAATGATTTGTCGATTCACACATATGTTCAGTTTGAAAGTGTGAATCGACAAATCATTCAATGAAGGTACATACTTCATGTGTCCAAAACAAACAATTGTATCCTGCCATCCAAAACAATCAAATTTTGTGTAAATATTTTGAAAGATGCATTAATAGTTTTAAAAGATGCGCGGACAAAAAGTGTCCATTCAATTCAAGTTCTTGTCCTTACCTTATCTAAAGTAAGAATAAAAACCTACATGTATATATGTATATTTATTTATTTACCTTTTCTAATATATCTTTTTTTTTATAAACTTACAGGTTATTATGTGAAAAGTTTTTACCAAGTCAGAATATTCTTCCTACCTCACATGATGAAATGAAGAAGATAATCAACAATCTTGAACAAAAATATTTATCTTCGACATGGACGATTCTTGTCTGATGATCATCCATTAAGATCTAAAAGATAAGCGATACATTTTGATGGAAAGCTTCAAACAGGCCAGTATCCAAAACCCATGACGCCTATGGATTGGTATACAAAATGGGAAGATGGACCTCTGATAGATCCGGAAGCAAAAATCTTCAGTGATGATTCAGATAATGAGTATGTGAACAGAGGTAAAGGAAAATTGGCACTCGCTGAGAACATATCAATATGGTATTCTTTGGAGTATTGGAAAGAGTTAAAAGTATGTCATCTTCTTGATCCTATGCATATATTAAAAAATATTGGTTATTCACTATGGCAGCATCTTCTTGGACTAAAAGATACCACAGCATCAAGGAATGATTCGAAAGATCAAAAATCCAAACCAAAGTTATTTCCTGTTTTTGATAGACATCGACAAGAAACGACTTATGCATCTGCTCCTTGGGTACTTACAACAAAAGAGATACAGACTATCAACAATAGAATTCAATTGATTAAGACTCCTACAGGATATGGAGCATCATTTCAAAACATGTTTACTATGGATGATAAGAGCTTATCTGGGTTAAAGACCCATGACTGGCATAATTTTTTGAAACATATTTTACCTTTGGTTATCGATGGATGTACAACGAAAGGAGTACGAGATGTGATCTATCGTCTTGGATCACTTATAAGGTAATTATGATACTTTTATATTTAATATGTATGAATATTGGATATCTTTTATTTTTTAATTAACTTCTTTGAAATTGTTTCTATGATATGTATAGGTGGATTACATCCAAAGAGATCGATAAAAATTCGATCCCACAAAAAAACGTGAATGCAAAGAGCTACTATGTTTGATGGAAAAAGAACTTCCTACTTCATTTTTTGATATTCAGGTTCATTTATTAGTCCATATTGTAGATGAGATAGAGAATGCAGGTGTTGTCAACACTCGATGGATGTTTTGGGTCGAGCGATTTATGGGAATACTAAAAGGTTATGTGCCACAAAGAGCAAAACCAGAAGGATCCATGGCAAAGGGTTGGATGCTTGAAGAGTGCATGTATTACGTTAGTGAGTACCTTGAAAGAGTTCATGAAGAAGCTCCACGTGGATGGACCAACGAGTCTTCTTCGAAAATAACAGATGAGGTATTATCAGGTAAGGGGGTTCCATTCTTATTTACGTTTCAAGAAAAAAATGATGTTTCTACTTTTGTAGCATATAATAGCGAATGCATGCAAGCATTCCTTAGCGAGTACCAGGAACTTTAAAGTCTCTGAAGTAAAAGGCGAAAAAACAAAAGATCTAGACGTAATCTCGATAATAATGAGATTACAGATATACCTTCTTTCGCAGATTGGCTATATAGTCGTTTGCAACGCGCCAACGCAAATAATGAAGAAATCTCAGATGAGCAAAGAGAGTTAATGATAGGTTGTGAACAAAAGGTAATTTTATTAAAATAATATTTTATTTGTATGTTAGTTTCTACTTACTAATTGAATTTATTTTGTAGGCTCGAATGTTTACTAATATGTGGGCTTTTGGACAGCATATTAGAATCAAAGCCATTGATTCTTTACGTAAAATAGAGGATTCTAGTATTGTTGCTTCTTTCAAGCAACTATCACCTGCTAGCTCAAAAGACACGAACCTCATAGATAGCGAACTTGGTTACGTAGGAACTATTGTTGGTATCTACAAAATTTCATTTCGTACATTCAAAGAGGTAGAAAAAAGTATATATATATTTTTTAGAGTTAGTTATTTTTTTAAGCACCTAATAATGGGTTTTTGTTGTTATATATTTTGATAGGTCATTTTGAAGGTTGACTGGTTTCGAGCGGAGTATAAAGGTAGTAATTCTACATTAAGAAGGGAATTATCTGGGTTTTGGGCAATTGATTCTTCCAAGGTAATGCGATCTACTAAAGAACCATACATTCTTCCTAGGCATATTGAACAAGCATTTTTTTATAAAAACCCAGATGCTCATCCTTGGTGGCAAGTCATTCATGTGCAACCTAGAGGTAGGTCATTGTTTGAACAGTTTATTGTTAGAGAGATCAAAGAAAGTCCTCTTGGTGATTCAGCATCAGATACTGATACATCAACATCTAAAATAGAAATTAGAATCATTATACGTGATAATGATACTAATATTTTTGATGAAGAGGATAATTCTCTACATGCTGATTCTACTGATGAGGAAGAGGAATTACCAAAAATAGATATTAATCCATCAATAGATGATGTGATTCATGGGAACATAGATTTAACAATACAAGAAATAAATTAAATCAATAAGGATAATGAAGATGAGACTATATTGATGTCTTACCAAAATGATGGCAATAATGAAAACATATGAGTAGATTAGATAGTAAATTGTACTCTAGTTATCGATCAATAACTTGAAGCTTCTGAATGGATATCAGATAATAGGTTTTTTTTATTAACTTGAATAACGATGAATCCTATTAGAGAGATGAAATCATGTTCTTCTAAGTTAGAACATGAAGCTCGGGGGTATGCCTAATTATTTTATATATAGCTTTATCTTCGAGGAGCAAATTTTTATCATGTATGTATGCATGTGTGTGTATTCATGTGTATTATATGTATACATATGTTAGTATGCATATATATGTATTTCATGTATATGTATGTGTTTGCATGTGTGTGATACATGTATACATGTGTTAAACATGCATATGTGTATATATGCATATGCATTTATGTAAAATATTCATGTATTCATGTAATATATGCAAGTGTTTATAATTGTGTACATGTATATATGTATATGTGTCTATGTGTAAATATGTACATGTAAATATGTATGCATGTATATATATGTTTATGTGTGCATGTAGGCATGTATATGTGATGTGTACATGTATATATGTATATATGTCTATGTGTAAATGTGTACATGTAAATATGTTAGTATGTATATATATATTTATGTGTGCATTTAGGCATGTATGTGTGATGCATAATATATCTACTCCGTTTTATATTTAGGTATCCTATCTACATGATGTGTATATATCTTTACATATATTATGATCCTCGTTGATTCGAGTAGCTATATATAGAGGCATAAGGTTGGGAGGAGACACATCTCTCTAGTAGGACGTCGGAGGTGTACATATACTTCAAACATATGGCTAAAAAGTTGAATTAGAGTTTTTAAATTAGGGATTTCAAAACCTTAATATCAAAATCAGTGTTTTCAATTTAGGATTTTTGAAATAGGATTTATTGATTTATTTATTTATTTATTTATGTGTATGCATGTGTGTGTTGTGTATGTATGTGTATCTATATGTGCATATGCATGTGTTTTGTGTGTATATATGCATGTGTGTGTATGCGTGTATTTATACCTCTAGTCTCTCTCTCTCTCATATACATACATACATGCATAAACACACGTACTCATATCCACATATATATACATAAAAGCAGTGCATACCGTGCATTGTCGCGAAGATGAGCCATAAGTGTCCGCATATCTTTTAAACACCACTTAAGGGACCATCCTGTCCCAAACTCTGTCTCAAGTGAACTAAGCACATATTTCTTATCCCTCTCATCATGCTCACTACAAAAATAAAAAACATAATGTAAATAAAACATAAGATATATATTTCAATTTATATGTAAAACTTTTACTTACTTCCACGGTAAGTGGATAAAGCGCAGGTAAGAGTCGCATAGTTCCTGCATTCTTCTCTTGAACTCCAATCCATTCCCTATATACACAATGTTCCCCTCTGGCACTATGTCGCACTCTAATCCTAAGGTGCCTATGCATGTCCTCATAGGCAACTCTGCTCTGCTATCATGTGCTGGAGGTGGTATAGGTGTCCTGAAAATAGATAGATAGAAATAAATAAAAATATATGTTATAATATCATTAAAAAATTTTATGAAAACAAACCATACCTATGAGCAGCTAGCTCTCTTCTTGCATGTGGAGCCGCAGAAGAGCCCTCGAGTGATTGCTGGGTAAGCATCTTGATCGTATAATCCAGCTCCTCATCAGACATCTCTGAGTAATCACGCATTATGGCCCCTAGAGTATCAGACGGAACTCTTGCTCTCATAAGACTTTTTATGACAGTGAGTTTCGCCTTTCTCTCTCTACTGGGATCCATAATACCTAACATATAAAACAAAATGGTTAGAAATCAATATATATACGTGTACATATGTAAGTGTGTATGCATTAAGTATGTGTATGTATGCATGTGTGTGTATGTATGTGCGTGTATATGTGTGTATGCGTGTATGCATGTGTATGTGTGTGTATGCATCATTATGTGTATATGTATCTATGTGTGTAATATGTGTGTGTGTGTGTATATATGTGTATATGTGTGTGTGTGTATGCATGTATGTATGTATGTATATATGCATATGGATATGCATTATGTATGTATATACCAACTTGGTTGGTTGGTTGGTTGGGTTGAATAATTGGCCTTCATGCAGCTGTTTCCAGCTCCTCCAATCTAGACCTTGTCGCTGCTTACCCTTCATGTTTAGAATAGAATAGAATGGAGCAATGCCGACCGTTCGTACTTCGTTGATTCCATCCATTTGCATGTATGTGTATGTGTGAGTATGTCTCTATATGTGTGTGTATGCATATATGTGTGTATGTTTGCATATATGTGTGTATGTGTGTGTGTATATGTGTTTGTATGTGTGTATGCATGTGTATGTGTGTGTATGCATCATTATGCGTGTAAGTGTCTATGTGTGTTTGTGTGTGTATATGTGTGTGTGTGTGTTTCTATGTGTATGTGTGTGTGTCTATGAGTGTGTATGTGTTTATGTGTATGTATGTATCTATGTGTGTGTATGTGTCTATGTGTGTATGTGTATGCATGTATGTATGCATATGTGTGTGTATGCATCATTATGTGTGTATGTGTCTATGTGTGTATGTGTGTGTATATGTGTGTGTGTATCTATGTGTATGTGTGTGTGTGTCTATTAGTGTTGATGTGTTTATCTGTATGTATGTATCTATGTGTATGTATGTGTCTATGTGTGTATGTGTATGCATGTATGTATGCATATGTGTGTGTATGTGTGTGTATGCATCATTATGTGTGTCTATGTATGCATGTGTATGTGTGTATGCATCATTATGTGTGTATGTGTGTATGTGTGTATGTGTGTATGTGTGAGTGTGTGTGTGTCTATGAGTGTGTATGTGTTTATGTGTATGTATGTATCTATGTGTGTATATGTGTCTATGTGTGTATGTGTATGCATTTATGTATGCATATGTGTGTGTATGCATATGTATGTGTGTGTATGCATCATTATGTGTGTCTATGTATGCATGTGTATGTGTGTATGCATCATTACGTGTGTATGTGTCTATGTGTGTATGTCTGTGTGTATATGTGTGTGTGTCTATGTGTATGTGTGTGTGTCTATGAGTGTTTATGTGTGTCTATGAGTGTGTATGTGTTTATGTGTATGTATCTATGCGTGCGTATGTGTATGCATGTATGTATGCATATGTGTGTGTATGCATATGTATGTGTGTGTATGCATCATTATGTGTGTATGTGTCTATGTGTGTATGTGTGTGTGTGTGTCTGAGTGTGTATGTGTTTATGTGTATGTAGCTATGTGTGTTTATGTGTCTATGTGTGTATGTGTATGCATGTATGTATGCATATGTGTGTATGCATATGTATGTGTGTGTATGCATCATTATGTGTGTCTATGTATGCATGTGTATGTGTGTATGCATCATTACGTGTGTATGTGTGTATGTGTGTATGTGTGTGTGTGTATATGTGTGTGTCTCTATGTGTATGTGTGTGTGTGTCTATGAGTGTGTATGTGTTTATGTGTATGTATCTATGTGTGTGTATGTGTATGCATGTATGTATGCATATGTGTGTCTATGCATATGTATGTGTGTGTATGCATCATTATGTGTGTATGTGTCTATGTGTGTATGTGTGTGTGTATGCATTATGTACGTGTATGTAAGCATGTGCATTATGTATGCATATAAGTATGTATGTATGCATATGCATATGCATATGCATTATGTATGCATATGTGTGTATGTGTGTGTATGCATTATGTATGTGTATGTAACCATGTGCATTATGTATGCATGTTAGTATATATGTATGCATATGCATATGCAATATGTATGCATGCATGTGTATGTGTGTGTATGTCTCTCTATGTGTGTGTATGCATATATGTGTGTGAATGTGTGTGTACATGTGTCTGTATGTGTTTATGCATGTGTATGTGTGTGTATGCATCATTATGTGTGTATGCATCATTATGTGTGTATGTGTGTGTATATGTGTGTGTATGTGTGTGTGTCTATGTGTATGTGTGTGTATCTATGAGTATGTATGTGTTTGTGTGTGTGTATGTGTCTATGTGTGTATGTGTCTGTGTGTGTGTATGTATCTATGCATGTGCATTATGTATGCATATAAGTATGTATGTACATTGTATGCATATGCATATGCATTATGTATGCATATGTATGCATGTATGTGTTTGTGTGTATGTCTCTCTATGTGTGTGTGTATGCATATATGTGTGTGTATGTGTGTATGTGTGTGTATATGTGTCTGTATGTGTGTATGCATGTGTATGTGTGTGTATGCATGTGTATGTGTGTATGTGTGCATGTGTGTGTGTCTATGTGTGTGTATGTGTGTGTGTCTATGTGTATGTGTGTGTATCTATGAGTGTGTATGTGTGAATGTGTCTATGTGTGTGTATGTGTTTATGTGTGTATGTGTATGCATGTATGTATGCATATGCATGTGTATGCATGTGTATGTGTGTGTATGCATCATTATGTGTGTATGCGTCTATGTGTATGTGTCTATGTGTGTATGTGTTTGTGTATATGTGTGTGTATGTGTGTGTGTCTATGTGTATGTGTCGCTACGCGTCTATGTGTATGTGGCGCTACGCGTCTATGAGTGTGTATGTGTTTATGTGTGTGTATGTGTCTATGTGTGTGTATGTGCATATGCATTATGTATGCATATGTATGCATGTATGTGTATGTGTGTGTATGTCTCTCTATGTGTGTGTGTATGCATATATGTGTGTGTATGTGTGTGTGTATATGTGTGTCTATATGTGTATGCATGTGTATGTGTGTGAATGCATCATTATGTGTGTATGTGTCTATGTGTGTATATGTGTGTGTATATGTGTGTGTATGTGTGTGTGCGTCTGTGTGTATGTGTGTGTGTCTATGAGTGTGTATGTTTGGATGTGTATGTGTATAAATGTGTGTCTATGAGTGTGTATGTTTGGATGTGTAAGTGTATATGTGTGTTTATGTGTGTATGCATGTGTATGTGTGTGAATGCATCATTATGTGTGTCTATGAGTGTGTATGTATATGTGTATATGTGTGTGTATATGTGTGTCTATGTGTGTGTGTATATGTGTGTCTATGTGTGTATGCATGTGTATGTGTGTGAATGCATCATTATGTGTGTATGTGTGTGTATATGTGTGTGTATATGTGTGTGTATGTGTGTGCACGTCTATGTGTATGTGTGTGTGTCTATGAGTGTGTATGTGTTTATGTATGTGTATGTGTCTATGTGTGTGTATGTGTCTATGTGTGTATGTGTCTATGTGTGTATGTATGCATATGTGTGTATGTGTGTGTATGCATTATGTATGCATATGTGTGTATGCATTATGTATGTGTATGTATGCATATGCATTATGTATGTGTATGTATGCATGTGAATTATGCATGCATATGTGTCTGTATGCATGTAAGTATGTATGTATGTACGCATATGCATATGCATTATGTATGCATATGTGTGTGTATGCATGTAAGTATGTATGGATGTACGCATATGCATATGCATTATGTATGCATGTATGTGTATGTGTGTGCATGTCTCTCTCTATGTGTGTCTATATGCATATATGTGTGTGTGTATGTGTGTGTGTGTATGTGTGAGTGTGTATGTGTGTGTGTATGTGTGTGTGTATGTGTGTGTGTATGTGTGTGTATATGTATGTGTATATGTGTGTGCATGTGTATGCATTATGTGTGCATGTGTGTATGCAACCTTATTTGTGTATGTGTGTATATGTGTGTGTATTTGTGTGTATGTGCGTGTGTGTATGTGTATGTGTGTGTGTGTGTCTATGTGTGTATATGTGTGTGTGTACATATGTATGTGTATGTAAGTGTGTGTGTGTGTGCATACCTGCTTGCTGTTAGTTTGTGCGGCCCTCTCTCTTTCTCGTGCGCACTCTCTCTCTCTCTCTCTCTCTCTCTCTCTCTCTCTTGGTCTCTTCTTGCTCGCGTCCAAGTCCCGGCACAAATGTATCTCTGAATGTTACATGTGCATTAAATGGACAATGATGAGTATATACTACTTCATGCCGAGTACCATCACCTCTAGAAACTATGACTCTTTACTCTAGCTTGTGTAAGTTCACAAAAAAAATTATATTATGACTCGTGGTTTGCGCAAGGTCTATCTACATACCAAGTTTTGTTCTTTACCTTCCTCTTGTGTGTTTCTATATGCATAGCCATAAGAATGTTTTGCTTTTGTGTCTAAGCATCCTCTTGTGCTACATTATAGTTTTGATGCATGTGGACTTGGCCTCATCCTCTTTGTCATCCTCTAAAACCACCTCTTCTATAAGGGTTGCACAAGCAATCCTTATCATAATGACAAACTTTACCACAATTGCTAGAAGTAAAGTTTCCTTGCTGATTTGGTTGATATTGTTCACCTTGCTGTATTTTTCTTCCTCCTCTAGTAGAATTAAGGATTCCTCTTCCTCTTTCATGGTTGTTGAATCTTCCTCCTCCTCTCCAATTTCCTACACCTTTTGCTCTATTTGATGAACTATAAAGAGCTTGTCCTTGACTAAATCTTTGATAATGATAAGAATTCCCACCTTCTATGTTGATTTCTGCAGTCGTCATGAACATTTATAAATCTTCAATGGATGGTAGATAATCCCGACCCATGATAGACATAATAAAGGAATTCCATCTTTCATTATCACTCAAGCCATTTAAAATGATATTTAACTTCACGTCTTGAATGTAGAGGAGTTATTGGGGTATCCACCTTTGTCCAGTTCTAAACTATAAGGGAAAACAAGCACTCACACTTCCAATGTGTCTTCTACTCAAGGGAGGTTCTTCTTAGGGAAGCATTCCCTGTAACATTTCTCTATGCATGATAGATGTAATAAGAGAATTCCATTGTTCATCCTCTCTCAAGCCATTTAACATGCTATTAGACTTTATATCCTCATTGTAGAGGAGGCACTCGGGTATCCACCTTTATGCAGTTCCAAAATGTAAGGGAGAACAAGCACTCACACTTCTAGTACATCTTCTACTCAAGGGAGGTTCTCCTAAGGGAAGTATACCCTCTAACATTTCTATGTATAGGTACTCTGATTGACAAAAAGACAATGAAAATTGCATGATCACAAAGGGAGAAAATCACAATGCTCATACAAGAGAGAACCCTAGATTCACTTCTTAGCTTATGCAAAGATTACATAGGCCACAAATATTCCAAATGACTAATACAATGAGCTAGTGGGTCATTGTAGAACTAGAAAAAATCAATATAAGAGCACTGATGAACACTAGGACTACAACAAGATTAAAGACTTCCTCCAATAGAAATACAATAAAATCACACCTAGGGACTATTTCCAAACCACTCAATCACACCACAACGCTAATAGCCAACTCCAGTAGGAGGCCCATGCTCTAAACCCTCACCATAGAGTGACCCCCAACCGTGTCCTTGTAGCACTAGAATGCAAGAGTGGACCCGAAAATCGTGTTTGTACCTAAGGCCCTATGCCAAAAGAAGGATATTAATGCCCAAAAAGTGATATCCACTTCTCTATGTGTGTGTATATCTCCCCAATGAGGGCAAGTCATCTACTTATATAGACTCCAAGAGGCTAGAAGTGCCCTTGTTAAATCGCCAACAGTCACTGAGTATGCCTCTTCCTTTTTCTTTCTAAGCTAATTATATGACTTGCACATGTACTATGGGGCTTTTGTGAGCTGAGTTAATGTATTGTAAGAATTCAATCTTTCCAATTGGAATGCATGTTTTTTCTTGTTTTCTAACTCCAAGGCAAGGTAATTTCACTCATG
Organism: Ceratopteris richardii; assembly: GCA_020310875.1. Taxonomy (NCBI): domain Eukaryota; kingdom Viridiplantae; phylum Streptophyta; class Polypodiopsida; order Polypodiales; family Pteridaceae; genus Ceratopteris; species Ceratopteris richardii. The sequence goes on from CM035440.1 coordinate 3,179,959, forward strand.
AATAAATGTTTCAACAACTTGGCAAGATCACTTGCACGTTAAAATTGAGAAATGGAATTAATCTGAAGAAAAATATATATTTTGATAAATACCCATCGACTAAGGGAAAGGAAAATTGAAGTGAGCGACTGGATGCTTGTGTATAATATTCTTTTGATATGAAATATGAAGCAAGAGAAAAGTTAATGAAGTGATGGTTTGGCCCATGTATAGTGCATAAAGTTAATGATGATAATATTATGTTTTGAAAGAATTAAATAATTTATTCTGAACCCTCTCCATGATTGAAAGTGGTTGTTCCCATGTGCATACATGGTAAAAATTGCAGAAGTATATATATGATATACTGCACATGGTATATTTAATGTTTTATTACAAACTCGGATAGTAGAAAACTTGTGTAGTTACAACAACATCACAATTGTTGACATAGATGATGTAAAAAGAACAACTCGATTTGTAGAAAATAACAGTGAACAACAAATATAAAACTTGAAGAATCTAAATGGAAATCAGATCAGAACATAGTTAATGGTTGGTCAAATGAGTTAACATAGAGAGTTAGCCTAGATAAGATCTAAAGATAAGATGTAAAGATGTATCTTATTCGGCCTCAATTCCTAAAGAACCAAACATGATATAACCAAGTTTGCTCTAGCTAAAATTGGTTGCTTCTTGCTTCAATCCTATAGTTTAGTTGTCTCATCAAGTTAAACCTATTTTGACTCAGTTATATCAAGTTAGTTCCTAGTTCAATGGCATCAAATTTCAACTAAATTTCATTGTTGAACATAGCATTTCTATTGACATTTGATGCCTAGGCATCGTCTTCTAGCATATATGTTCGTATAACTCAATGCCTCACATCAAATAGCACCAACTATGCACGAAATTCAATCATACTAAATTCTAATGAGCAAGAGAACTCACCCAGTCATGGAATAATATAAAGTATTTTGAAAATGCTTTATATGAGGTGATGGTCGGGTACTCTTCCTAGACTTCACTCCATGTGAAGCACCCAAGCCTCCGCATCATCAGCTCCTAAATCTTCATATAAACCATGTGACTGCATTGTGAGGTTTAAAAGGGACATGATAAGTTATTGAAAGAGCAAGTAAAACTAATCAATGACAAAACTCTACTCAATTATTTGGCTCTATGACAATCTCCTCAAGGCTTAGGTATTTATAAATGACCCTTGATAATGTTGAAATTATCAAAGTGTCATCCTTTATGCCTTGTAATGCTCTCCAAGGTGTCAGTTTCATATCCTTAGTAGCCTCTTCAATGGAGACATCAGTTTTCTTTCCCTTTCCCTTTACATATACATAAGGATCTATTTTTGCCTTTTTCTATTTCTAACTTTTCACCTGTTTGTTCTCGCACATTGTGAATATTTTATCCTTTTGAGATCCAACCTGTCCTCAAGGCAAGTTGGAAACATGGGTCAAATTTATGGAATGCATCTGATTTCACATTGTCATGCATTGCTATCCCTACCTCTATTAGGCATTGCTTTCTCAAATTTGGATGGACCCTTCCACCATCCGCCCTTAGAGAATCAACATACTCATAGTGAAAGAATCGGATACGCTCAATGGATGACATTTTCTTCTTGTAATCATTCTCATTGTTGTGGTCCCAAGCTAGGAGTTTGCTCTCCTTTGTAGTCAAACCAACATAGATTTTACACTCTCCATACCTGAAGAAGTATGTATTTGTATGCTCTTTAACAAGTTGTCTTTAGGCCTTTGCAGAGTGTGATCCTCTAATAACAAAATATGTATAATCCTCAAACAAACCTTTATTGAATTCCTCCACCAACCTCCATTCATTTGGATCTACCATTACCAAGAATGGTACAACGGTTGCATGTGAGTTTATCTTCATTTTCTTCTTAAGATTCCATACATGCAAATTGTGTGGATCCCTTATCTCAAGAGGCCTCCTTCCTTTAAGTGGTTCTATTTGGGGTCTATTGATTATAGTAATGGGGAGGTGAAAAAGTTGCCCCTTCTTCACGAGCTTGTTCTTGAAAATCTTCTCCATTATCTTATTCTATTTTGTAAGCAATATCTTAGATGTGAGCTCTCCTCCAGGGGAAACTATGTCATCATGAGGGTTTGAGCTTTCTATTGATTCCACATGAGTTGGCTTGATCTTCTTTTGGGGCTTCTTGTATATAGGCTACTTGCCCTTTGACTTTATAGGTGTCATCTTCCTTTGCTAGCTTGGCATGATATTCCCCTGTATCCATGGCAAGAGATCCACAATCAAATTGTTTGATTCCCTACGGATCTGAGCGAGCCTCTCTCAAACACAGCATTTCAAACATAGAACAACCTTTAACACAAGGCCATATTGAAAAATCTGCATGGTGGTAATCTTTCCCCTACCATAGGTGCTACCAAATACAAGCAGGTTGGCATTTTTCTTATCTATGTGCGGAAGGCACCACCCGAGATTTTTCATGCCTCAAAGTGGTCTTTCTTTCCTACTGACTTTAGTCTCTTTGGATTTATCCTTTCTCCTTGGCTCTTCGTTAATGGGCTTGACACTCTTATGACCACCTGATGATATCGCAACTAGATTACTTGCACGCTTAGAGGGGAAAGATAAGATGCTCTTCTTTGGCTTCAAAGGATGTCCAATGCTTTTGTCCTGAGCACCCTCTCTTGAGCTTAGTAGCACCTTCAGCTTCTTAAAGGATTTCTCCTCTTTCTTCTCAATGTCCTTGAAGTTATACAATTTATGTTATGCAAGGGCATGACATTGTTGTAGGGATAAGATTCATCTCAATATTTGGGGGCCAAGTAGATGTGAGTCATCAATCTTCTGCTGCAACGTGATGCTTGTCATCAAATTTTGCATATAAATTGATACCAGTCATTGAACTTAATGTCAAAGGGAATATCAGACATCCAATTCGAGGGTCAAGCCTATGCAACACATGAACCCTTGGGTCAAATTGCATGTTAGGCATCAAATTTGGGGCCAATTCAATGCTTGGCATTACCACTTCCTCGCCCAACTTAATGTCGGGCATACAATTGGGTGACAAGGTCAATGTGAGGCATCGAGCTAGCCTCCTAAATTGATGCTAGACATGGATTTGGGCGAGGAAGTCCATGCTAGGCATTGTCTTGAAGTCAATCTTGGTGTTTCAATTCGATGCGTGGCATTGAATTCCTCACCCAACTTAATGCCTAGCACTGCATTTGGAGGCCACATTGATGCCTCACATCAACCTTCTTACACAATTTAATGTCTGGCATCGACTTTCTCACCCAATTCAATGCTACGAATTGACCTGGCCCTAAATTCGATGCATGGCATGGAATTTCCTCCAAATCTCGGTGCCTAGCATCGACCTTTCCTGCAAAGGCAATGCTTGGAATTGAACTCCATCACTCTAAACTGGGACAAAAAAATTTCTTTGTTTTTGACATTATCACCACTACTTTCTAAAATTGGAAACTTTGAGAAGAGGTGCTGGATGATTCGACAGCATTCTTAGGCATTGAAAATAACTTAGTTAGCTTCTTCATGAATTTGATGCTTCAATGGTGGTTTTTCATGGTAGTAATTGAAAAACAAATAAATTTTTCCACTATGGAAGAAACAAATGACGTTTTTTTCAACATTATATATATATATATATATATATATATATATATATATATATATATATATATATATATATATATATATATATATATATATATATATATATATATATATATATATATATATATATATATATATATATATATATATATATATATATATATATATATATGTGTGTGTGTGTGTGTGTGTGTGTGTATGTTTGTGTGTGTGGATATTCGTTTGTGTATGTATGTACGTATGTCATTGTATATATGCATGTATGTATGTGTGTGTATGTATGTATGTATGTATGTATGTATCTATGTATGTATTTATGTATGTATGTATGTATGCATGCTTGCATGTATGTATGCATGCTTGCATGTATGCATGCATTCTTCCATGTATGTATGCATGCTTGCATGTATGTATGCATGCTTCCATGTATGTATGTACATATGTATGGATGCATGCATGTGATTATGTATGTATGTATATGTGTGTGTATGTATTGTTGAAAATCAAACTCCAGCCTTCAAAGCATATGAACCTCTTAGATTGATGACACTTCGAGAAATGTGAGGCAACTTTCCGAGCACAAGAATTTGTATTCAAAGTAGTTAAGGAAATTTTTAGATATTTGAAGCCAACTTCCAATTATGCTATGGTATAGTCTTCATATTTATTACTTTAATGTTTTTCATATTTTTTTGGGGGAGGTTAAAAGGACTCATGAATAAGCACAAGTTACTAGAGAGAGTCATATGAAGTTTTGCATGTTATTAAATCTAGTACCATTATGACATTGAAGGGGGATTGCTAGAAACAACGTCAATATGTCCAAACTCAAGCTACAACACGTCAAAGTGTATATTTTGTGTAAGAATTTTGAAGAAAGATTTTGAGCATTGTGGTTATGATAAACAACTTGTAAATTGGAGATGTGGGTCGAAACCCCATTAGCAGCACCAGTGGTAGATTCTAAAATAGATTTTGCATGAAAATGTTTTTGTAAAGCTTTTCTTCATGCTTTGTCAATTACCGAGGAGAGTTGACTTTATTTTTTTAAGGGTGATAGTGCTTTTCAAGATTGCTTTTGGTATAAGGGGATCCGTTACTATATAAAGATAGCATTGGCTCATAGTTTATGGATCACTCTATAACACAAGGAAGTCAAGCTACAAACAAGCTTTGGAGAGATCAAGGAGGAGTTACAAGGAGCTATGATCTACTTTTGGGTTTATTTGGAGGAGCTACTATGATCCAACCATCAGCATCACTTGCTGAGTTACTATGAGTAACAAGTCTATTTTTATCCTACTTGTTCATTGACTAGTTTTTGATTTAGGATAATCAGAATTAGAGTTTGCTATAGAAAAGTTCTAAACTATCCATATTCTCCATATTTTGACACACACATACTCTATATCCGCTTAGGCACTTTACACACAATTTCCTATATCTAGTTCCTATTTTTGCCTAGATTCAGATATTGTCAGTTTGTATCATATTCACACATTGTAATATGAAATTCATATAAAAATACTGTAGGTGAACATTCTAGCTTATCATACCATCTGGAAAAACTTTTCTACTCTCTCTTTATCTTTCACTCATCTATTTTTTAGTATTAAGGGTGTGTATGCTAAGGTTCATGTGTTCGAAGATCCTGTAAATATGTGATTATTGTTATTGAGGCCCACCCCACTTCCAAAAGAAGGTGGAAGTTCTTATTATTCTCAATGCATTATTCAAGAAAAACTCTTTATACTTCATAAAAAATAGAGCATGACATAAAGGAAATTTGAGAGTGGAAGAATTGGAAGATACAACATCAATGCAAGAGGAAGAGAAGCTCAAGTAAATCCATCAAACGAGAAAGGTAAGTTTACGTTTAATGTTTTTGGTAAATTAGGTCATTATGCCAAGGATTGCATCTCCAACCCAAATACAAGAGGTGGTTTTAGAGGACACAAAAGAGGAAGAGGCCAAGGACACATGCATAAAAACAAGAACATAGTGCAAGAGGAGGCTTAGACACAAAAGCAAAACATTCTTATTGCTATGCATACAAAAAAACACAACATAAAGGTAAAGAAGAACTTGGTATGAAGATAGCGGTTGCTCAAACCACCTAAGTCATAATATGAATTTTTTCGTGAACTTACACAAGATGTAGTATATATTAGTGATTGTCCACTTAATGCTCATGTAACACTTATAGATATTTTATTGTTTCTATTGTTACGAGAAATCTTATTTAAGTTCGAGAAATTAAGGACAATGGAGTGAAAGTGAATTTTGATAATAATTACTTGAAGGCTTATTAGAAGAACAATGAGACTTTTGTTCTAAGAGGACAGAAGGTAAATAGATTTTATACTTATGATGTTAAAGTTTGAGATTATGCAAGTTATATATTGATCAATGGCACTTTGGTTAGTCACTTGGATTTATGGCATAAGCGATTAGGACATATAAGCATTGGAAGATTGAAGGATATTACAAAGAACACCTTGGTTTAAGCTCTACCTCAACTACCTAAGTGAGATTTGGATTAATTTTGTGAAGCATGTCATTTTGGAAAACATGTACAAGGTCCTTTTTCAAAAGCACTTCGATTGCAAAGTGGAGGTCTTTTGGACTTGATTTCTATTGATGTATGGGATCCATCTCAAGAAGAGTCAATGGAAAGTATACTATGTACATAACCTTTATTTATGACTTCTCAAAGTTTATGTTCATGGACTTTATGAAATACAAATAAAAAATATTTGATATGTTCAAGACGTTTAAGACATTGGTTGAAAAGAAAAAAGGGAGAAGCATAAGAAGGTTGAGATTAGATGGAGGAGGTGACTAGTTTTCTCATCACTTTCTTGTAGGTTTGGAGGAAGAAGGAATTAAGAAGGAGACTAAAAACAGATACACATCTCAACAAAATGTGTTTGTCCAAAAGAAGAAACTATTGTATCTTGGAGATGGGTAGGTGCATGTTAAATGAAAAGGACTTGCCACTCGCATTTTGGGCTAACACATGCAATATCAGAGTTTGTGTGATGAACATGATTCCACCTATCCAAAGTCATGTACAAAAAGCACCTTATGAAGTGTTTTATGGATCAAAACTAGATGTTTCTAATTTAAAATTTTTTGGAAGCATATGCTTTGTTCATGTTCCACAACACTTCAATTCAAAGTTGGATCCTGCCAAAAAAAATCATTAATATGGTAGATGGGCAACCAAGATATAGATGTGTCATTTTTTGAGAGATGTCATTTTTTATGAAGCTAAATCTTGGTATAAACATTACATATAGGTAGATGAAGAAGAAAATACAAGAATCCATGAAGAAGATCCAAGTTCTTGTCAAACCGCACATGAAGAACTAACGCCCCCAAATCAAAAGTTGAAGAAACTTTTGGATTTTCTTTCAAAGGAAATTGAGTCATAAGAAGACGACAGTAAAGTATCTACATCAAGAGGAACCCACTCAAAGGCAAGAAAAGCAAGGTGGGACTAAAAGTCAATCAAGGTATCCAGTAAAAGAAAGAAGGTAGCCAAAAGGATTTTTTGATCATGATTATATGGCAAAACGTTTTGAAGAGTAGGAGCCAACATCTTATGAACAAGCATCAAAGGTAAAGAAATGGGTTAAGGCAATGGATGAAGAAATGGTAGCCTTGTATAAGAAACATTTTGGCTCTTGATGGGAAGATTCAAATTCAAATTTAATTGGTGATTTTTCTTGCTTGAATGTTTGCTTTATGAGTCTCCATGTGGTATCCATATGATGATCCAAATTAGAAGAAGGTTAATGCTTGTATTTCAACAACATCAAAGGTAAAGAAATGGGTTAAGGCAATTGATGAAGAAATGGTAGCCTTGTATGAGAAATAATACGTGGAATTTAGCTCCAAGGCACTTAAACATGAAGATAATCAGTAAGAAATGGGTGCACAAGATCAAGAGAAAGAATGATGATTTTGCAAGTAGATATAAAGCAAGGCTTGTTTGTAAATGTTATGCAGAAAGGTTTGGGATCAATTATGATGAGATATTTTCTCCCATTGTGAATATATCGAGAATAAGGACATTCATCTATTGTCGCCGTGAGCAAGGTATGGAATCTTTATCAATTAGATATCCAAAATGCATTTCTCAATGGTGATTTTAAAGACGATATGTACCATAGCAAGTGGATGGTTATGAAGATTCCAAGAAACATGCACATGTATGTAAAATCTCGAAACCAATATATGGTGTTAAATAAGCTCGAAGGGTTGAGAATTCTAGATTGGCAAGTTTCTTGAAAAGCGGTGATATGGGTGCTCTAATGCAAATACTTGTTTCTATGTTAAAGTTGAAGGATGATTGATTGTTTATGTCTCAATTTATGTGGATGATTTGATAGTAACAAGAAATGATGAAGGTGAAATAGCAAGGATCAAAGCACAACTTGGGTCTGAATTTAAAATTTTAGATTTAGGAGAATTGACATACATTATTTGAGTGGAAATTATGGTAAAAGAAAATGGTGTAGATCTTCTACAAAGAAAGTATGTTCAGATTTGTTGAAGAAATATACCATGGAGCATTGCAAGAGTATCACTAATCCAATGGAACCCAATGTGAAGTATCGTGTTCAACATGGTGAACCTTTACAACATCCACTTATGTAAGGCCTTTGATTGGTCTCTTCTATATGCAACTTTAACAAGGTAGGAAATTACATTTAGTGTAAGTATGTTGTCTTAGTTTTTAAATAAACCCACTAGTGTACATATGCAAGAAACACTACAACACATCGAGGGTATACCGAGCCTTCTACCGAGGAAATTCAACGGGCGTGATTTCTTCGCGACGTCGGTGTTGCAGTCGATATAGACGTCGGAAAGAAAGCGTGGGTATGGGCACCGGTATAGTCGTCGGTATAAGCGTCGGTATAAGCGTCGGAATTTCCAATGCTTATACTGATGCTTATACCGACATCCCCACTGGGTGTACCGACGCATATACCGACGACCATACTGGACCTACCGGCGCGTATACCGACGACCATACCTGCACAAATTTTTTTGGGCAGAGTGTGTTGTCTTTTGCTACAGCATGATGTTGTTTAGCAAAAGACAATACACTCTACCCAACTGAGTACATGTGTTATGTACTCTAATGAAAACCAAAACATAAACTTATATGAGCAAAAATGAACAATGATTCATGTACAGAAAGAAAGTTGTATATTCTATAAATGAAAAATGTACAAAAGTGTGGCAAAGCACTTCCATATAGGAATCGAATACAAAATTATGGTACATCATTGCCAATTAATATGAACATTTATAAACAAGAACTAGAAACATGAAACCAAGATATAACTTTACCTAATCAAGAATATTCTCCCATGAGACGATTGCACCATGTCCCTCTTAAGTCTTGTAACAGTGCAGTGAGTCCATGTCGATATCCATATGATTCTTCAGTTTGCATTGGAGGATGACCCACTGCCAACTTCTATAGTAAATATGCAAAATGTTAGATCAATATACATAATATACTTGTAGAGGTCAGAACTCACTGGCATTTTGAGCATGAAGTCCGGAAAGATTAGAAGAGAAAGAGATTGAGAGGAGAACTCTCAGATGCCTTGGGCTGTAGCTTCAGGGAATGTTCCGTTCTATTTCTTGGACATAATTGGGTCTGGGCAGTTGGTGCTTTCAAGATTAAAGTTGGTGCTTCCGGTATTCTGGGCGGATGGTTGCTTTCATTTCAGTTGATTAGCTTTATCTTTCCCTTTCTCTCTCTTTTTCTCTCCCTATTTCCCTCACTCTCTATTTCTCTCTCTCGTTTTCTTATTCTCTAGGTCTCTCTCTCCTTCCCTCTCTCTATGCCCCTCTCTTTTCTCTCTATGTCTCTCTATCTCTCTCTTGCCCCCCTTCTCCACCACCCTCCGCATACCCTCCCTCCTCCACCACCCTCCGCATACCCTCCCTCCTCCACCCTCCGCATGCCCCCTCCTCCACCACCCTCCGCATACCCTCCCTCCTCCACCACCCTCCGCATACCCTCCCTCCTCTACCACCCTCCGCATGCCCCCTCCTCCACCACCCTCCCCATGCCCCCTCCTCCACCACCCTCCACGTACCCTCCCTCCTCCACCACCCTCCGCATACCCTCCCTTCTCCACCACCCTCCGCATGCCCCCTCCTCCACCACCCTCCGCATACCCTCCCTCCTCCACCACCCTCCGCATACCCTCCCTCCTCCACCACCCTCCGCATGCCCTCTCCTCCACCACCCTCTGCATACCCTCCCTCCTCAACCACCCTCCGCATGCCCCTCCTCCACCACCCTCCGCATGCCCCCTCCTCCACCACCCTCCGCATACCCTCCCTCCTCCACCACCCTCCGCATACCCACCCTCCTCCACCACCCTCTCCGCAATCCTCACTCCTCCTCACCCCTCACCCCTCTGCAACCCTCACCCCTCCTCTCTTCCCTCTCTCTCTTCGCACCCCACAGCTAAACCCCCGCCACCCCCCGCTATTCCCCCCGCATACCACCCCGCACCCCGCAGCTAAACCCCCGCCATCCCCCCGCTATTCCCTCCGCATACCACCCCGCACCCCGCAGCTAAACCCCCGCCATCCCCCCCGCTTTTCCCCCCCGCATACCACCCCGCACCCCGCAGCTAAACCCCGCCAGCCCCCCTTTTTACCTCCGCCTCCCCCCCGGTAGTAGCCCGCACCCCCGCCCGTAGTGACCCGCCAACCCCGCCCCCGCTCACTCCTATGCACCCCCCCCTCGCTCTCTACTCACTCTCTCATACGCACGCATGCACACATTACATATACACATACATGGCTCACACACATACATGCACACATGCAGACACACCCTCATGCATACACACACGCATCCATCACACACACACCCATAATTGCACACACACACACTTACATACACACCCACCCATAATTACACACATGTGCACCTACACAAGCACACACAAAGGCCCCCACATTTATTCCCACACACCCACGTACACAGATAAGCACACTCTCACACTCACACACAAGCACATGCACACACACACACACGCACATGCGGCACACACACACATGCACCCACACATATGCCCAAGGAGGCTGAAAAGATTGCTAAGTATACCAAACCGCAGAGATCTCCCGAAGAAGAGAAAGAAGTTGAATCCAAGACATTTGGTTGAAGAACATGCAGAGCTCCATATGGAGAAGTGCAATTTGGGGTCCTTTGAATGTTTGGTTTGTCGAAATGTTGACCGTGAAAAGAGCAAGACATTTTGGAATATTGCCTGCAAAGAGCAAGGCTTGAGTTGCAGAACCTTCCATCCAAGGGAATTCACAATGTCACACCCATTTAGAAATCGGTTTCCTAGTCCAAATCGTGATTCTCTCCTAAATTATGGAAGCTCTTTAGTATGAAAAGGTAAAAGTGAATTGTTAAAAGTAAAAGTGGAGTTGCCACCAACCCTTCACGGCGACGACCTATTTGTGTGGACCCAATTCCAATCAAGGAATATTGCACCTACCGCTCCAATTTTGGGTGATCAATCGGCGCGTGATCAGTGGACGTGAAGATTCGGCAAGGCTCTCTTGGCCTATTGGGGCCTATAAAATCAAGGGATTTGTGCTCATTTGGGTACACTGGAGTACATGTACAAGGTACAACAATTTTAGAGATACAGTGGTTCGTGCGTACGTGCAGAAGTCCTCTCTTGCACTTGGTGGTTTCAAGCCTATTGTGGAAGCTACTCTGTAGTGTGGATGTAAAGGGTAGGCTTCTCAGTGGAGGGCTATGAGCACTATAGTGTAAGAGAGTAGCTTGGATTTATATTCTTTTCTGTGAGTCAGTGTGTTGATTAATCTCTATTCTCTTGAGAAATACTACCATTTGTATTGCTCTGAGTTAGCGGTCCCTTATGCTGATCTATGGTATTGGAGTTAATACTTTTAGGGTGGCTTATCAACCCTAAGCTTGTACTTTTGAGCATATCTTTGCCCAACCTTGTAATCATCTGAGTCAAATCAAGAAGTGATTGGTCTTCCTTGGTCATTTGTTGTCCATATTTTCTGAAGCATTTACCATTCTGTACAATTCTTGTTGTCTGCCTCCTCACAGAATTGTTAAAGGGTATACTTCCCTAAAGAGAACCCCCCTTGAGTAGGTGACGTACTGGACGTGTTTAATCTTCATTCTCTACCTTGATTAAAAGCGGATACCCTAGTACCTCCTCTACAGTTTGGCACGCCCGGTGGGACCTTTGCATTTCTGTGAGAGGTATTTTTGCCCTATTACATTTGCAAGTAGGTACATGACCCATACACGGGCAGATAAGGAGTCTCTTCGTGTTCGAAGGAGCCTTAAAAAGTTAGCTATAACCACGACTAGTGAGTCTACCTCCCCTCTGTCCTCCCTAAATTTGTCTATTGATTTGGGTGCGACACCATTGTCAAAAGAAGGGTATAGGAGAGCTCTAGACTTCTCCTCAGATACGTCAGAAGAGACACCAGTCCAAATGGAGGATCTTTCTCATCTACTCTCCAAGATCAACATCAAGTTCCCTACCTTGAAGGGACATGCCTATGAAGATGCTGATGATCACGTGAGGAGATTTATCTCTTTATGCCGTGGACGTGGTCTGCAGAATAGAGAAGATGCAATGTTGGCACTTTTTCCATCCACATTGGAGGGTCTTGCAGATAAATGGTTTAGTCAATATGTAGATGGCCATTTCACTACTTGGGAGGCTCTGAAGACGGCTTTCTCACAAACATTCCGACCAAGTGATTCTTCGGAAAGGGCTCTAGATCAGCTAGAAAATTTGAAGCTGAGATCAGGTGAATCTTTTCATGAACTTCACACTAGAACAAAAGCACTTGTTGCACGTCTGCCACATGCCCCAGGTGACTTTTTGGTTAAAAACTGGATAGAAAAAGCTCTGCCCAGGTCATCTCAGCAGAAGCTTCGTGAGTCTCTTAGATTGGATGCCACCCTCATTGATTTTGTTGCAACGGCATCACGCATTGAAGAAGCAAGGCAACATTTTGAAGGGGATACACAACCTAAGTATGCTGCAGATCTGGATCCTATTGAGCAACTAAGGAGGGAAATGGAAGCATTGAAGATGCAACAAAATCAACAAGAAGAGAAGGTCTTGCCGCCACTGCGTCGCACTGATGATGAAGTAGCCCAGCTTCGCCGTGAGTTAGAAGATTTGAAGACCACTCAAGATATAAGGAGACAAATTTGGTGTACAATCTGTAACAACAATGGACATTCCAATGCTAATTGCCCTATTAAGGTAAGCTGTCAATTTTGTGGAAAAGATGGTCATGAAGCCAGAGATTGTTATTACCTCAAGGGTACACAGCAGAGAGGTAACCCTCAAACTTTGGATTCATACTATGCTAGTACTTCAAATACATCTAATAGAGAGGAGAATAGGCCTCCAAAGCCTAGATATAATAGACCTTTGATGTGCTATCGTTGTGGTGAGAACGGCCACATGCAAAATAGGTGTTCTCTTCCAGAAGATGCACCTCCTTGTCAGCATTGTCCAGAGGCCAAGGATCATTATACCAAAGATTGCCCAAGAGGTCGTCCTGCTCCAATTCACATGATTGTAGTCTCCCCACCAGTAGAAGGTATGACTACTCAATCCTATGCTGTTTCATCCTCTGCTATGCCCATGATGACCAGAGCTAGGCAAGCAGCAGCAAACCTTAGGGGGGAACAACAAGGAATTCAGAATAAAGAGGAAGAAAAGAAGTCTGGATGGAAGGACCAAGTGGAAATTGAAGGAGCTTATGAAAAAATGACTACTTCTCTAAGGGGCCAACCAACAAGTCTGCAAGAAAATACTCAGGAGGTAAACATTGAACAGATCTTGAAAGGTATTCATCACAAGGTTAGTCTATATGAACTTATAAGGATGGATTCAAAAATAAGAAGTGACTTACTGAAGATTATACACTCTGCTCACTTGGTCCAATCACCTAGTATAGATGCTTTCATGGTTGATTTTCCCCCTGCACCCTTAGCAAACTACCAAAGTTCAAGATTATCAGTTTGTATAAAGGATGAAGCTCTCACAGGTGTGATCATAGATGGAGGTTTTGGTATCAATTTAATGCCAGGTTTTACAATGAAGAGGTTGAAATTGAGCCCCACCAAGTTGGCACCATTCACGGTTACATTGGCAGATCAACATCGGGTTGCGCCACTGGGCATTATTGAGAAGGTACTGATGGTAGTACAAGGCTGCCATTTTGTTCTAGATTTTGTTGTTATTGCACTTCCTTAGGAGACTTCTTACCCTCTACTCCTGGGAAGACCTTGGCTGAGACAAGCAAAAGCTTTGCAAGATTGGGGAAAAAATAAATTATGGATTTCAACAAGCACCAATAGCCAACTGCAACTACACTTGGAGGAAGGAATTGACTCAGGGAAAACTACTGGATATACTGTGGACACTCAGGTAATGCCCTCTCTACCCCAAGAAGAGGATACATTGTTAAATTGGATGATGGGAAGTGCAGAGTGTTGCACAGTGGAGATTAATGAAATTGAGGAAGAAGTTGCAGATAAGGTAATTACAGGAAAGGGCAATGAAGACCACAAGGTGTTGGAGAATGAGCAATTGCAGGAAAGCACAAACCTTGAGGAAGCAACCCAGATAAAAGTATCAGAGGTAGAAGATTTTGAACCTAAGGGTAGAGAAGATCTTCCTTTCTCAAATATACCTCAAGGATGGATGGAAGAACATGTTGCAGAATATAAATTAAACCCCACTCCTGCATATAGTGGAGATGATTTATCAAACAAGGCCAGTCCTGAAACATTGGTTCAAGAAGTAAATTTAGGGGATGAAGAGAACCCTCAAGTAGTCCATTTGGCATCCTGGTTGTGGCATTATCCTAATTTACTACAGAAGGTAACTTCTTTACTCTTTACTTACAAAAGTGTCTTCGCGTGGTCCTACAAAGATCTAACAGGAATACCAGAAGAGCTTGGATGACATCGGATACCCTTGGTTGAGGGAGCTGCGCCTGTAAGAAGTAGGCCATATCGACTCAATCCGAAGTATGCAGAGGTGGTAAAAGCAGAGATTACAAAACTAGAAGAAGCAGGTATAATTGTGCCAGTAGAACATTCCAGGTGGCTTTCTTCTATGGTTATTGTGCCCAAGAAAAATAGCGGAAAAATAAGAGTATGTGTTGATTTTCGTGTTTTGAATAAAGTGACTATTCAAGATGGATTTCCTCAGCCCTTCACAGAGCAAGTACTTGAAGAAGTAGCTGGTCACACTTTGTATAGTTTCTTGGATGGTTTTAGTGGCTACAATCAGATCGTGATCCATCCTGATGATAGGGACAAAATAGCCTTTGTCACTCCCTGGGGCACTTATGTCTATACTCGAATGGCTTTTGGTTTGAAGAATGCACCGGCTTCATTTAATAGAACGATGTATCTGATATTGGGCAAACGGTTAACAACCTTTCTACGCATTTTCATGGATGACTTTTCAGTATTTTCAGGTACAGATAGAAGGGCAGCAGTTCAAGATTTCCATGACCATTTGGAAAATCTAAAAGAAATTTTTGAGCAATGTCTCAAAACAGGTTTGAAATTGAATCCTGATAAATGTCACTTTTTGGTCACTAAGGGCACTCTTCTTGGTCACATAGTATCTGCTGAAGGCATAACTGTTGACCCTGCAAAGGTTACAGCTATTCTTTCCATGCCAATTCCACAAAGCCCAAAGGAAGTGCAAAGTTTCTTGGGCCATGCCGGGTATCATAGAAGATTCATTAGGATGTATTCGGAAATTGCTAAGCCCTTGTCAAGGCTTACCAGCAAAAAGATCCCTTTCTCATGGAGTGCTGAAGCTGACAAAGCATTTTGTGAACTAAAGTTGAGGCTATGTACTCCTCCACTTTTAAGTGTTCCTAATTGGTCATTAGAATTTCATGTACATACAGATGCTAGTCTTCATGCTGTTGGTGCAGTTCTAGCTCAACCATCATCTCACAAAGTGGATAGACCTATCTCTTATGCAAGCAGACTACTCAACCAAGCTGAAAGAAATTACAGTACAACGGAAAGAGAAGGTTTGGCTATCGTATGTGCTCTTCAGAAGTTTAGACATTATCTCCTTGGTGTACATTTCATTGTTATCTCTGATCATCAGCCCTTGAAGTATTTGATAAACAAAGCTAGAATAGCTGGAAGGATTTGGAGATGGTTACTCCTATTTCAGGAATTTAATTTTGATATTCATATTGAGCCAGGAAAAGAGCACTACATGGCAGATCAAGTGTCCAGGACGGCAATGAGCGAAAAGGCAACAGGTATTAATGATGAATTGGTGGATAGCAATCTTTTTCTAGTAGCAATCCGGACTGGTTGGTATGATGAAATTCTCCATGTTCTGACTACTGGAAAGATCCCAGAACACTTGACCCCTGTGGAAAAGAGAAGACTGCTCCTGAAAACCAAAGCATATTCTCTTATAAATGGAAATTTATATAAATACTGTCAGGATGATATATTAAGAAGGTGTGTTTATCCAGAGGAGGTAAATCTTCTGCTAGAGGCTGCACACAATGAAGGACATCTAAAGGGGGAAGAATTGGCTCATAGAATCATCCACAAAGGTTTATGGTGGCCTCATATTTTTAAGGATGCAATCAAGTTTTCTAAAGAATGCAACATCTGCCAGAGGTGTGCTCCCGCGCCAACCAGATTGAATTTCCAACCATTGGTCATATCTACAGGATGGCTCCCATTTGAACGATGGGGTCTTGATTTCATAGGGCCAATTAGCCCTACTGGGCAACCAGGAGGTAAAAAGTATATTTTGATGGACACATGCTATGCCACTAAATGGATAGAGGCTAAGGCTACTGTGGACTGCACGGCTTTGACAGTAGCTAAATTTATGTATAAACGTATTTTCTCAAGATTTGGTTGCCCATTGGAAATTACTAGTGACAGGGGCACACATTTTGTAAATCAATTGCTCTAGTTTATATTTGACAGGTACAAAATCTTCCATAAAAAGTATTGTGCCTACTACCCCAGGGCAAATGGCCAAGCAGAGAGTTCCAATAAGATTTTGATTGGATTACTTCGCAAATTATCTTTTGATCATCAAAGCTCTTGGCCACTAGCACTAATTGGTGCAATTTGGGCTTTCAGAACCACGAAGAGGGGAACCACAGGCGAGACTCCATTTCGGTTAGTATATGGGAAAGAGGCATTGGCACCATTTGAGTTTATTATCAGAAAGGAAATAGGAATCAAAACCATTGGCATTCAACCCCCCATTCAGAGATTGGTGGAATTAGAAGAATACAGAGAAGGAGCAATGCAAAAACTTCAGGTAACACAAGAAGAGCGCAAAAGACTGCATGACAGGTATCTGAGGTCCAATGAAGTACAGGAAGGGTCCATGGTTTTAGTGCATCAAATTCCACCAATTCAAACTAAATTGGCACCCAAATGGGCAGGACCATATAAGGTTATCAAGGTGTTACCACATGGTGCAGTACATCTAGAAGATTTGCAGGGTAAAAGGATTCCCTTGGTCAACATCTCCAGGGCGAAGAAGTATTTGAACTAGGTCAAAGTGGAAGCATTCTATCCCATGTACATATCATGTTTCTTTTCAGTAATTGCAGTTAATCTCATTAAATAACTTAAAATAAGGAGAAATTGCACCAGGGACGGTGCAAAAGCTTGATGTGGGGGTCTATAGAGGTCAGAACTCACTGGCATTTTGAGCATGAAGTCCGGAAAGATTAGAAAAGAAAGAGATTGAGAGGAGAACTCTCAGATGCCTTGGTCTGTAGCTTCAGGGAATGTTCCGTTCTATTTCTTGGACATAATTGGGTCTGGGCAGTTGGTGCTTTCAAGATTAAAGTTGGTGCTTCCGGTATTCCGGGCGGATGGTTGCTTTCATTTCAGTTGATTAGTTTTATCTTTCCCCTTCTCTCTCTTTTTCTCTCCCTATTTCCCTCACTCTCTATTTCTCTCTCTCGTTTTCTTATTCTCTAGGTCTCTCTCTCCTTCCCTCTCTCTATGCCCCTCTCTTTTCTCTCTATGTCTCTCTATCTCTCTCTTGCCCCCCTTCTCCACCACCCTCCACATACCCTCCCTCCTCCACCACCCTCCGCATACCCTCCCTCCTCCACCCTCCGCATTCCCCCTCCTCCACCACCCTCCGCATACCCTCCCTCCTCCACCACCCTCCGCATACCCTCCCTCCTCTACCACCCTCCGCATGCCCCCTCCTCCACCACCCTCCACATGCCCCCTCCTCCACCACCCTCCGCGTACCCTCCCTCCTCCACCACCCTCCGCATACCCTCCCTTCTCCACCACCCTCCGCATGCCCCCTCCTCCACCACCCTCCGCATACCCTCCCTCCTCCACCACCCTCCGCATACCCTCCCTCCTCCACCACCCTCCGCATGCCCTCTCCTCCACCACCCTCCGCATACCCTCCCTCCTCCACCACCCTCCGCATGCCCCTCCTCCACCACCCTCCGCATGCCCCCTCCTCCACCACCCTCCGCATACCCTCCCTCCTCCACCACCCTCCGCATACCCTCCCTCCTCCACCACCCTCTCCGCAATCCTCACTCCTCCTCACCCCTCACCCCTCCGCAACCCTCACCCCTCCTCTCTTCCCTCTCTCTCTCCGCACCCCGCAGCTAAACCCCTGCCATCCCCCCGCTATTCCCCCCGCATACCACCCCGCACCCCGCAGCTAGACCCCCGCCATCCCCCCGCTATTCCCTCTGCATACCACCCCGCACCCCGCAGCTAAACCCCCGCTTTTCCCCCCCGCATACCACCCCGCACCCCGCAGCTAAACCCCGCCAGCCCCCCTTTTTACCTCCGCCTCCCCCCCCGTAGTAGCCCGCACCCCCGCCCGCAGTGACCCGCCAACCCCGCCCCCGCTCACTCCTATGCACACCCCCCTCGCTCTCTACTCACTCTCTCATACGCACGCATGCGCACATTACATATACACATACATGGTTCACACACATACATGCACACATGCAGACACACCCTCATGCATACACACACGCATCCATCACACACACACCCATAATTGCACACACACACACTTACATACACACCCACCCATAATTACACACATGTGCACCTACACAAGCACACACAAAGGCCCCCACATTTATTCCCACACACCCACGTACACAGATAAGCACACTCTCACACTCACACACAAGCACATGCACACACACACACACACACATGCGGCACACACACACATGCACCCACACATATGCCCAAGGAGGCTGAAAAGATTGCTAAGTATACCAAACCGCAGAGATCTCCCGAAGAAGAGAAAGAAGTTGAATCCAAGACATTTGGTTGAAGAACATGTAGAGCTCCATATGGAGAAGTGCAATTTGGGGTCCTTTGAATGTTTGGTTTGTCGAAATGTTGACCCTGAAAAGAGCAAGACATTTTGGAATATTGCCTGCAAAGAGCAAGGCTTGAGTTGCAGAACCTTCCATCCAAGGGAATTCACAATGTCACACCCATTTAGAAATCAGT
>CM035440.1:3204207-3239207 GCA_020310875.1 Ceratopteris richardii
GGACATTCCAATGCTAATTGCCCTATTAAGGTAAGCTGTCAATTTTGTGGAAAGGATGTTCATGAAGCCAGAGATTGCTACTACCTCAAGGGTACACAGTAGAGAGCTAACCCTCAAAATTTGGATTCATATTATGCTAGTACTTCAAATACATCTAATAGAGAGGAGATTCGGCCTGCAAAGCCTAGATATAATAGACCTTTGATGTGCTATCGTTGTGGTGAGTACGGCCACATGCAAAATAGGTGTTCCCTCCCAGAAGATGCACCTCCTTGTCAACATTGTCCAGAGGCCAAGGATCATTATACTAAAGATTGCCCAAGAGGTCGTCCTGCTCCAATCCACATGATTGCAGTCTCTCCACATGAAGAAGGGAAAACCACTCAGTCTTATGCCGTTTCATCCTCTGCAATGCCCATGATGACTAGAGCTAGGCAAGCAGCTGCAACCCATAGGGATGGACAACAAGGATTTCAGGATAAAGAGGAAGAAAAGAAGTCTGGATGGAAGGACCAAGCAGAAATTGAAGGAGCTTATGATAAGATGGCTACTTCTCTAAAGGGCCAACCAACAAGTTTGCAAGAAAATACTCAGGAGATAAACATTGAATAGATCTTGAAAGGTATTCATCACAAGGTTAGTCTATATGAACTTATAAGGATGGATTCAAAAATAAGAAGTGACTTACTGAAGATTATACACTCTGCTCACTTGGTCCAATCACCTAGTATAGATGGTTTCATGGTTGATTTTCCCCCTGCACCCTTAGCAGACTACCAAAGCTCAAGATTATCTAGTTGTATAAAGGATGAAGCTCTCATAGGTGTGATCATAGATGGAGGCTCTGGTATCAATTTGATGCCAGATTTTACAATGAAGAAACTAAAATTGAACCCCACCAAGTTGGCACCATTCACGGTTACATTAGCAGATCAACATCGGGTTGTGCCACTTGGCATTATTGAAAAGGTATTGATGGTAGTACAGGGCTTCCACTTTGTTCTAGATTTTGTTGTTATTGCACTTCCACAGGAGACTTCTTACCCTTTACTCCTGGGGAGACCTTGGCTGAGACAAGCAAAAGCTTTGCAAGATTGGGGGAAAAACAAACTATGGATTTCAACAAACACCAATAGCCAAGTGCAATTACATTTGGAAGAAGGATTCGACTCAGAAAAAACCACTGGATATACTGTGGATACTCAGGTAATGCCCTCTCTACCCCAAGAAGATGATACATTGTTAAATTGGATGATGGGAAGTGCAGAGTGTTGCATGGTGGAGATCAATGAAATTGAGGAAGAAGTTGCAGATAAGGTAATTACAGGAAAGGGCAATGAAGACCACAAGGTGTTGGAGACTGAGCAATTGCAGGAAAATACAAGCTTTGAAGAGGCAACCAATATAAAAGTATTGGAGGTGGAAGGTTATGAACCTAAGAGCAGAGAAGATCTTCCTTTTGCAGATATACCTCAAGGATGGATAGAGGAACATGTTGCAGAATATAAATTAAAATCCACTCCCGCATATAGTGGAGATGATTTCTCAAACAAGACCAATCCTAAAACATTGGTTCAAGAAGTAAATTTAGGGGATGAAGAGAACCCTCAAGTAGTCGACTTAGCATCCTAATTGTGGCATTATCCTCCTTTGCTAGAGAAGGTAACTTATTTGCTTTTTACTTACAAAAGTGTCTTCGCATGGTCCTACAAAGATCTAACAGGGATACCAGAAGAGCTTGGGTTACATCGGATACCCTTAGTTGAGGGAGCCGCGCCTGTAAGAAGTAGGCCATATCGACTCAATCCAAAGTATGCAGAAGCGGTAAAAGCAGAGATTACAAAACTAGAAGAAGCAGGTATAATTGTGCCAGTAGAACATTCCAGGTGGCTTTCTTCCATGGTTATTGTACCCAAGAAAAATAGTGGAAAAATAAGAGTATGTGTTGATTTTCGTGCTTTGAATAAAGTGACTGTTCAAGATGGATTTCCTCAGCCCTTCACAGAGCAAGTACTTGAGGAAGTAGCTGGTCACACTTTGTATAGTTTCTTGGATGGTTTTAGTGGCTACACTTTGTATTCATCCTGATGATAGGGACAAAACATCCTTTGTTACTCCCTGGGGCACTTATGTCTATACTCGCATGGCTTTTGGTTTGAAGAATGCACCAGCTTCATTTAATAGAACGATGTATCTGATATTGGGCAAATGGTTAACAACCTTTCTACGCATTTTCATGGATGACTTTTTAGTATTTTCAGGTACAGATAAAAGAGCAGCAGTTCAAGATTTCCATGACCATTTGGAAAATCTAAAAGAAATTTTTGAGCAATGTCTCAAAACAGGTTTGAAATTGAATCCTGATAAATGTCACTTTTTGGTCACTAAGGGCACTCTTCTTGGTCACATAGTATCTGCTCAAGGTATAACTGTGGACCCTGCAAAGGTTACGGCTATTCTTTCCATGCCAATTGCACAAAGCCCAAAAGAAGTGCAAAGTTTCTTGGGCCATGCAGGGTATCACAGAAGATTCATTAGGATGTATTCAGAAATTGCTAAGCCTTTGTCAAGGCTTACCAGTAAAAAGGTCCCTTTCTCATGGAGTGCTCAAGCTGACAAAACATTTTGTGAACTAAAATTGAGGCTATGTACTGCTCCACTTTTAAGTGTTCCTAATTGATCATTGGAATTTCATGTGCATACAGATGCTAGTCTTCATGCTGTGGGTGCAGTTCTAGCTCAACCATCATCACATAAGGTGGATAAACCTATCTCCTACGCCAGCAGACTACTCAACCAAGCCGAAAGGAATTACAGTACAACGGAAAGGGAAGGTTTGGCTATTGTATTTGCTCTTCAGAAGTTTCGACATTATCTCCTTGGTGTACATTTTATAGTCATATCTGATCATCAGCCCTTGAAGTATTTGATAAACAAACCTAGAGTAGCTGGAAGGATTTGGAGATGGTTACTTCTATTTCAAGAATTTAAATTATATATTCATATCAAGCCAGGAAAAGAGCACTACATGGCAGATCAAGTGTCCAAGGCTGCAATGAGCAAAAAGGCAATAGGTATTAATGATGAACTGGTGGATAGCAATCTTTTTCTAGTAGCAATTCGGACTGGTTGGTATGATGAAATTCTCCATGTTCTTACTACTGGAAAGATCCCAGAACACTTGACACCTGTAGAAAAGAGAAGATTGCTTTTGAAAACCAAAGCATATTCTCTTATAAATGGAAATTTATATAAATACTGTCAGGATGATATATTGAGAAGGTGTGTCTATCCAAAGGAGGTAAATCTTCTGCTAGAGGCTGCACACAATGAAGGACACCTAAAGGGGGATGAATTGGCTCATAGAATCATCCACAAAGGTCTATGGTGGCCGCATATTTACAAAGATGCAATCAAGTTTGCTAAGGAATGCCACATCTGCCAGAGGTGTGCTCCCGCGCCAACTAGATTGAATTTCCAACCATTAGTCATATGTACAGGTTGGCTCCCATTTGAACGATCGGGTCTTGATTTCATAGGACCAATTAGTCCAGCTGGTCAACCTGGAGGTAAAAAGTATATATTGATGGCCACATGTTATGCCACTAAATGGATAGAGGCTAAAGCTATTGTGGACTGCACGGCTTTAACAGTAGCCAAGTTCTTGTATAAACGTATTTTCTCAAGATTTGGTTGCCCACTGGAAATTACTAGTGATAGGGGCATACATTTTGTAAATCAATTGCTCCAGTTTATATTTGACAGGTACAAAATGTTCCATAAAAAATCTTGTGCGTATTATCCAAGGGCAAATGGCCAAGCAGAGAGTTCCAATAAGATTTTGATTGGATTGCTTCGCAAATTGTCTTTCGATCATCAAAGCTCCTGGCCACAAGCATTGATCGGTGCAATTTGGGCTTTCAGAACCACGAAAAGGGGAACCACAGGCGAGACTCCCTTTCGGTTAGTATATGGGAAAGAGGCATTGGCACCATTCAAGTTCATTATCAGAAAGGAAATAGGAATCGAAAACATTGGAATTGAACCCCCCATTCAGAGATTGGTGGCATTAGAAGAGTACAGAGAAGGGGCGATGCAGAAACTTCTGGTAACACAAGAAGAGCGCAAGAGATTGCATGAAAGGTATCTGAGGTCCAATGAAGTTCAGGAAGGGTCCATGGTTTTAGTGCATCAGGTCCCAGCAATTTCAGCTAAATTGGCACCCAAATGGATAGGACCTTATAAGGTAATCAAGGTATTGCCACATGGCGCTGTGCATCTGGAAGATCTGCAGGGTAAAAGGATTCCCCTGGTCAACATCTCCAAGGTGAAGAAGTTTCTAAACTAAGTCGAATTGGAAGAATTTCAACCACTGTACATACCACGTATTAGCAGTATTTCGTCAGTTGAGTATTTACATCGGTTGAGTATTTATAGTTATTCTGTCATTCAAGTATTTGTAGTTATTTCATTCAATAAGAAGAAATTGCACCAGGGACGGTGCAAAAGCTTGATGTGGGGGTCTGTAGATCCCTCTCTTCTACCTCTCTGAAGATGCAAAAGTTACATAGCCAAAGCCACGAGAGCGACCAGTTCCCCTGTCCTTCATCCTTCATGACAATCACATTTGAGAGTTCCCCATATTTACTCATGAACTGTTTTAATCCATTTGTGTCCACATCCCTTGGTAACCCTAAAACCACAATTTCTGTTCCCCAATGATACAGGCATGTCACTGACTGCTGACATTTTGATAGCTCTTCGGGATCCGTGGCTCTCTACTTTCTCTCTCTCTCTTTCTCTCCCTCTCACACTCTCTCTTCCCTCTCTCCCCGCTGCCTCTCTCTCTCTCTCTCCCTCCCTCTCACTCTCTCTCTTCCCCTCTTTCTCCCTTTTCTCTCTCTTTCCTTCTCTCTCTTTCTCTCTCTATTTTTTTTCTCTCTCTCTCTCTTTCCCTCGTCCCGTCTCTCTCTCTCTCTCTCTCTCTCTCTCTCTCTCTCTCTCTCTCTCTCTCTCTCTCTCTCTCTCTCTCTCTCTCTCTCTCTCTCCTCTCTCCTCCCCTGCCCCCACGTACTCCCTGTCTCTCTCTCTTTCTCTCTCTTTTCCCTCTTTCTCTCTCTCTCCCTCTTTCTCTTCCTCTCTCTCTCCCCCCCCTCTCTCTCTCTCTCTCTCTCTCTCTCTCTCTCTCTCTCTCTCTCTCTCTCTCTCTCTCTCTCTCTCTCTCTCTCTCTCTTCCCTCTCTCTCCCCACGACCCCCGCCCCCGCTGTCCCCGCGCTCCCCCACCACCCCCGCCCCTGCTGACTCCCGTGGAACCCGCCCCACCCCGCAGCCCTCCCCGCGCTCCCCCGCCACCCCCGCCCCCGCTGCCTCCTGCAGAGCCCGCCCCACCCCGCAGCCCTTCGCGCAGCCCCCCGCCTCTCCCCGCCCGCAGCCCCTGCCTCTCCCCGCCCGTAGCCCCCGCCTCTCTCCGCCCCACTCCGCCCTGCCCACTTCCGCCAACCTCCCCGCCCCACCCCGCCTCACCCTACCCCATCCCACAAACTCCCCCCTCACACCTCACCTCTGCCACCCCCCGCCCACTCTCGCCCCCTCACCTGCTACCCCCCGCCACCCCCCGCCCCTCACAGTCCCGCTGCCCCCCGCCCACTCCCGCCCCCTCACCCTGCTGCCTCCCACACCCCCCGCCCCCGCTCACTCCCATACACTCCACCCCCCTTACTCTCTATCTTTCTCTCATGTTCACACACGCACACTCGCGCATATACATACAGACATATGCACATTCACATACACACACCCACACAATCACACACACACCCATACATATACACACACACCCACACACACACACCGAGACACACACACACACTCACACACACACACAACCACACATACACACACGCACACACACACACACACCCACACACACACATACTCATACATACACACACCCACAGACAGACACACCCACACACACACACACACTCACATACACACACACACACCCTCACATACACACACACACCCACACATACACACATGCACACCCACACATACACACGCACACCTACACATTCACACATACACACCCACACATACACACACACACCCACACATACACACAAGGAGGCTATGGATATTGCCACTACAGATTTATCCTCAACTCATCCAATCCGACTGGGGCTCGCCTTGAATTATTCTGTATTTTACTATGAAATAATGAATGCGATGGATGAGGCTTGCCATCTTGCAAAGAAACCATGGGAAGATTGGCTACTCTCAAGAAGGGTTATCAGGTGATTGGAGCAGAAGCATGAGGGAGATGACCTTTCCAATTAAGGTATTTCTTGGGGCTCTAGGATTGGTAAAGTTAAAATCAATATCTACTCTCCCTTTCTCACACTCAACGGGTGTTTCTAAATCACCGGGAACACAAAGTATGGATCTCAATTTGAATACAAAAGGGTATGTGATAAAAGTATGCATGGTAAAAAGTGGAAGTGGAGAAAAGACTATTGCCATCAACCATTCACGGCGACTACCTATTTTTGAGGATCCAACTTAAATCAAGTAGAATATTTGATTTACCCCTTCAATTTTGGGCAATCCACTGGCGCGTGATCAGTGGACGTGAAGAATCGGCAAGGCCCTCTTGGCCTATTGGGGCCTATAAAAACAATGGATTTGTGCTCATTAAGGGTACAATTTTAGAGATGCATTAGTTCAGATACACATTTGTACACGTGCATACAGAGGTCCTCTCTTGGCACTTGTGGCTTCAACCCTACTAGAGGAAGTCACTCTGTGGTGTGGATACAGAGTGTGGACTTCCCAGTGGAGGGCTAATAGCACTATAGTTGAAGAGAGTGACTTGGTTTGCCATTCCGTGTAAGTCTGTGGTATTTTCATGTTCATTCCCTTAGAGCAAGTCTCTATACATTGTATTGCTCAGTATTTCTCTGCATCAGTTGTGACCATTATACAGACTGTACGAGTCTCTTGTATTGAGGTTGTTTTGGAGTACTATGTTAGCTCAGAGCACCATCATCTGTTGCATTTCCTTGGCTTACAATGTAACCAATTATTTGATCTAAGGAATGTTTGGGTTCTGCAAATATTGTCATTTATCTTAATCCTTACTCTGGGAATCATTGTTATCTGCCTGCTCAGAGAAGTGTTAAAGGGTATACTTCCCTAAAGAGAACCTCCCTTGAGTAGGTGACATACTGGATTTGTTATTTAGCTACTCTTAATAAAAGTGGATACCCCAGTACCTCCTCTACAGTTGACAATACCGATCAGGAGTATGTTGATGCTCATCCTGAATCGATTCCCATTCTTCGACATCTAGCCATATAGGCTTCGGTAAGCCTGCTTTGAAAGCATCGCGAGCTTCCGAGCGTCGATGCGATATCACCTTGTGTGCTGTATGTTGAATCCAATCCGAACTCACAATAGGATTGCCAGGTGCTGGCCGGTACTCTTCATATATGGATTGTGTAATATGATTTTTAGAGTCTCTATCCTGTTCGGTCCATTTTAACATTACTGAATGACTGAATTCAATAGAGCAGAGTTGTCGTATACGCTGACGCATTGACTTCCCTGCCGCATCCATAACTGGAGCTGCATTACGGATATGATATATCTTCGATTCGTCATGATCATGTGCACTCCAAGGTGTATGTGGAGATCCCATCTGATGCAATATGAAGATATCAACTCATCCAATGTATATATATGCATGCTTAAGCTTGTATACATATGCATTCATGTATACATATGCATTCATGTATACATATGCATATGCATTCATGTATGCATATGCTTGTTTGTATGCATATGCATGCTTAAGCTTGTATACATACACATTCATGTATACATATGCATATGCATATGCATACATGTATACATATACATATGCATATGCTTGCTTGTATACATACATGTACATATACATGTATGTATATGCAAACATGTATGCATATGCATATGCATACATGTAAACATATACATATACATATGCATATGCTTGCTTGTATATGTATACATGTATACATATACATATACATATGCTTGCTTGTATATGTATACATGTATACATATACATATACATATCCTTGCTTGTATGCATATGCATGCTTAAGCTTGTATACATATGCATACATGTATACATATACATATGCATATGCATATGCATTCATGTATGCATATGCATATGCATTCATGTATACATATGCATATTTATATGCATACATGTATACATATACATATGCATATGCTTGCTTGTATACATACATGTACATAAACATGTATGTATATGATTATATGTATGCATATGCATATGCATACATGTATACATATGCATATGCTTGATTGTATATGTATACATGTATACATATACATATACATATGCTTGCTTGTATGCATATGCATGCTTAAGCTTGTATACATATTAGAAAACAAAAATATAAAGAAAGAAAACAAAAAATAAAGAAAGATATTAGAAAACAAAAGTATATGTATGCATATGCATGCATGCATGCATGCATGCATGTATGCATATGCATGCATGCATGTATGTATGCATATGCATGCATGTATGCATATGCATATCCCTCATGCATGCATGCTGCATGTATGCATATGCATTCATGCATGTATGCATATGCATGCATGCATGTATGCATATTAGAAAACAAAAATATAAAGAATGATATTAGAAAACAAAAATATAAAAATTCATGTATGCATATGCATGCATGTATGCATATGCATACATGCATGCATGCATATCCATACATGCATGTATGTATGCATATGCATGCATGTATGCATATGCATATCCCTCATGCATGCATGCATGCATATGCATTCATGTATTTAAAGAAAGAAAACAAAAAATAAAGAAAGATATTAGAAAACAAGAATATAAAAATTCATGTATGCATATGCATGCATGTATGCATATGCATGCATGCATGCATGCATATGCATGGATGCATATGCATATGCATATGCATGTATGCATATGCATGCATGCATGTATGCATGCATGTGTGTATGCATATGCATGCATGCATGTATGCATATGCATATCCCTCATGCATGTATGCATATGCATGCATGTATGCATATGCATGCATGTATGCATATGCATGCATGTATGTATATGCATATCCCTCATGCATGCATGCATGTATGCATATGCATGCATGTATGTATGCATATCATGCATGCATGTATGTATGCATATCATGCATGCATGCATGTATGCATATGCATGCATGTATGTATGCATATCATGCATGTATGCATATGCATGCATGTATGTATGCATATCATGCATGCATGCATGTATGCATATCATGCATGCATGCATGTATGCATATGCATGCATGTATGTATGCATATCATGCATGCATGCATGTATGCATATCATGCATGCATGCATGTATGCATATGCATATCCCTCTCTCTCTCTCAAAAAAAAATAAAGAGAGAAGATATTAAAAAACAAAAATATAAAGAAAGATAAAAGAGTGATATATGTCTTACTTACATTGATGTAATTTTTGAATCAAGGTTGTGACAATCCACTTGAAGTTCTCCTTCGTTTGAATTTCCAAAGATTTGATCTCAAAAATCTCTTGCAAAAATAAAGAGAGAAGATATTAGAAAAGCAAAAACATAAAGAAAGAAAACAGAGTGATACAATATTTGCAATCCACTTACCAAAGCATCAGATCTATAAAAAAAAGAGGTGTGTTTAGAGAGAGAGAGAGGGAAGGAGAGGGAAAGAGAGAGAGAGAGAATTGTTTGAATCACGGTCGTCAAAATCCACTTGAAGTTCTTCTTCGTCGAATTTCCAAAGATTAAAGAACCGATGCAAAGAAAACTAGAAGACCTTGGACCCGCAATGGATCTTGTAATACGATTTCCATCCCAAAATCTCTTGCAAAACCAAACAAAGAACATATTTGTAAAGAATAAACATAGAAAAAGAAAAAATAGTGCTACAATATGTGCCATCTACTTACCAAAACTTCAGATCTATAAAGATAGAGGTCTGTTTAAAGAGAGAGAGAGAGAGAGAGAGAGAGAGAGAGAGGGAGAGAGAAAGAGGGAGAAAGAGGGAGAGAGAGTGAGAGAGAGGGAGGGAGAGAGAGAGAGAGATAGTGATAGAGAGGGAGGGAGAGAGAGAGAGAGGGAGAGAGAGAGAGGGAAGGGAAGGAGAGAGGGAGAGAGAGAGAGAAGATGACAAACAGAGATCTGGTGTTGGCACACGCAAACCCGAAAGGAGAAGATCTAGATTCAAAACGCTCAGAATAACGAATTTCGGGTTTGGGCCCAGTTAAAAAGAGAGTGTCGGTATATGCATCGGTATACGCGTCGGTATTTCAAGCAAAGTAGCGATGCATATACCGATGCTTATACCGACGCTTATACGGACGTTGTGGTTCCGAGGCAAAGCGGCTTTCCCAAATTGTCCGAGGGGTATACCGATGCCGATAGCTACCCGTCGGTACACTGACCGTCGTTATTCCCTCAATATGTTGTAGTGAAACAAAACAGAGTCTTGAGATATTTGAAAGGCACTTTAGATGATTGTCTGGGCTATACATGTCCTGAATTTATGGATTTGAAAGCATACAATGATGTAGATTGGGTTGGAAATTAGGACGATAGAAGGAGTACATGGGGATGTTTGATATTTGAAGGTAATAACTTGGTTTCATGGATCTCTAAAAAATAGTATGCAATAGCACTTTCAAGCATGTAAGCTTAATATAGGAGTTTTAGAAATGTAGCCTGTGAGATTATATGGTATTTGAAGATTTATGAAGATATGAAGATATCTACATCACGTCCATTACTCTTTAGAGATAATGTAAATTCATTAAAACTTGCATCTAGTCCAGCGTACCATATCAAGAGCCAAACACATTGAAGCACAGTAGCATTACATCGGAGAGAAGGTGGTAAGTGAATGTTGAGGGCTATTCTAGTGTGTGTCATCTTACCAGCCTTAGTATTTGTGGTTGTCTTGGTTCTATTCATTATAGCATTTGCTGGAAAAATGTAGTTAACATGTCATTCCAACCATTTGTAGCACTTTCCTTTTTTAAAAAGAAAATGAAGGTTCGGCCGAGGCCTACTCCCCTGGGCTTCAACTTTGAAACTGCAACTCTAATTTGTAGCCTTTTCTTGGCTCCGATGTATGTCTTCCATCAGTAATTCAACTTTTTTATTCTTATGTGCTAAAAAAAAAAGCGTTCCACTTAATGCGTGTGCGCTTGTGCTTGAACTGAATACAAAGCACCATCTTTGAAGTAAAAGTTTGTGTCGATGGAAGCTCGATATGTGAGCGTAATTGACCATAGCGACAGGCCTTCCCGTTATTGCCATATGTGAGCGTAATTGACCATAGCGTCCTGACTCGTGGGGGAGGGGAAGGTCGGCGGCTCAGCGTGAATGGTATAAATTTAGCATGACGTTTGGAAAGATTTGCTATACACCTTGTGGTGCTGCTGCTGCACAGAGAGAGAGAGAGGCCATGGGTCGTCTTGCGTTATTCTCGACTATGATAATGTTGCTGCTGAGTTGCTTATCCGCTGTGATGATACAAGCGTCCGATGGTAGGCATATTTGGATTAAAGCTCGTCAACGAGAGAGAGAGAGAGAGAGAGAGAGAGAGAGAGAGAGAGAGAGAGGCTTTGGATCATCATGCGTTACTCTCGACTATGATAATGTTGCTGCTGAGCGTCTTATCCGGTGTGATGGTACGAGCGTCGGATTGAAGCTCGTCACAGAGAGAGAGAGAGAGAGAGAGGGACAATGATAATGTTGCTATGGTTCGTCTTGCGTTATTCTCGACAATGATAATGTTGCTATGGTTCGTCCTGCGTTGTTCTCGACTATGATATTGTTGTTGCTTAGTGCCGTATCATGTATGATTGTACGAGCGTCAGATGGTAGCCATATTTGGATTGAAGCTCGTCAACACTAGAGAGAGAGAGAGAGCCTCTGCTTATGACTTGTTACCTCTTAATCGCCACAAATGATAACTTCACATGAATTGGACTGCAGTGAGTGCACTAATGGCGTTCAAGCGAGGGATTAGCAGGGATATCCACAACATACTAGGAAGTTGGGATCCATCGCTGGCGACACCTTTGGGGTGGTTCCATGTCACTTGCGATGCAGCGGGACGCGTCATTCGGTTGTTCGTATTCCAAACTCGCTAGTTTGTGCGCCAGAGTTGGCCGAGCTGGACGAGCTTCAGTTTCTGTATGGACTCAGTTTATTTTCCGAGACGAAACTTTGATTATCGAAGAGCATGTTCATCACCATTTTTTTGTTCTCTCTGATTGTTTCATTTACAGAGAGGTGAACGGCATCTTTCTGGTGGGGCATATACCGCCAGTGTTACGGAACGTCCTGAATCTCGTAAGCTTGGATTTGTCCCATAACTTTCTCTCAGGACCCATCCCATTGGGCTTCGACAACTTCATTAGAGGGAAACTCAAGTTTCTGTAAGCAGGACCACACTCGTATCCCCTACTCATCGCTAAATTGTTGTGTCTGTCGCC
Organism: Ceratopteris richardii; assembly: GCA_020310875.1. Lineage (NCBI taxonomy): Eukaryota > Viridiplantae > Streptophyta > Polypodiopsida > Polypodiales > Pteridaceae > Ceratopteris > Ceratopteris richardii. Next base: position 3,216,802 of record CM035440.1, read on the forward strand.
TAATCGTAGCCATGATGCTCATGCGCGCGTGTTATGTCTACAATTTCAACTGCTGACTGTGTTCCCTTGCTCGCCTTTGTATTTCTGCCAACGCAGGCGGTTAGAGGTGAACTCTCTTACAGGACCTATAAGCTGGAATTCGGGATTCGTCCCTCTCTATGTGTTGTAAGTACACATCTCACCTAGGACTGTACCTGTGCAAGCGCAATCAATTTCGTGTCTCCTATTCTGTGCGATGGAACATTTACGTCGGATGCAGTAATGTCTCCTATAATCATCTCGAGGGTTTTGTGTCTCCCAGCTTTAGCAAGTACAGCATTCGGAGGTATGGGTGAATATTTACATTTTGCTTCATCTTCACGATTATGTGAGTTCGGTGACGGACGTATGAATCATCCATGCAGCTTTCGTCCCGGTAATCCTCGTCTCTGCGGTGCACCACCCATCAACAGCCCCTGCTAGAGACGGCTTGCAAACGGTGTTGCGCATGAGATGCGATTCAGATGGCCGCTGGAGAATACAATTTGAAAGTTGATCTTCATCATCTTGACTGATTATCCCACCATATATGCTCTCTGTTAGGGATAGTCCATGATCCATTGTAGCCACGGTTAAGAGTTGCTAGCCTTCTTTATTTTGTCTTGTGCGCGGACATCGTTATTTCTCCAGCAGGCTTGGACCTCAATGTCTATCTTATTAACTTCTACACTTTGTTGATCCTATCATTGATGAATTCTTCTATTAACAATGCCAAATTCAAGAAAAGAGTCCATACCGTTTCTTAAGACGCATTCTGCATACTTATTTTGATCAAAATCGCTTCTTATATTCTTGTGCATCTCCGGCTATTAAGCACAAATGAAAATGAATGATGAAAAGAGTCACCAAAAAAAAACAGAGAGTTTGGACCTAAAAAATAATAACATGTGTCAGATAACTTGCATATGGAACAGAATTAGCTTACCAAGAGCATAATAAGATTTCCACAAGCTCGTAATCAGGTGCGTAATGAAGGTGACATAATCACTTTATATTTCTAATGGGAATCCATAAGACCATTCCTTCACCTAACATTACAACACATCTAATTGTGCTATTTTTATCTTGCTTTGAGCTAGCCTAGTCGAAACTAAAGTATGATATTGATGGTATGTCAACTCTAGAAGATTGAAGAAAAATCTCATTCATCATGCAATTTAAGTACCTCCGATATATCAACATCTAGACACAACCACTAAAGCATGTGTGTGTATTGTAAGTACCTTGGATGTATCAACATCTAGACACAACCACAAAGAACATGTGTTGTTCGTCTCCAAACAAAGCCTTTTGGTAAGAAACGCTTTCAAACTCATGAACTACATCTACATGGGCGAATGGATGCATAGAGGTCAATGTGTCTTGATTATCTCGACTTACCTCAAGTCAAATACATGGAGGATGCTTCTTGAGTGATCTAAAACCCTCTTGGTAATTCAAATTCCCATGTAGCTCATGGGATTGCAACCTTTCACCTCCTCTTTAAGGTGCATAATTCATAATCACTATACCAAGTTCCTAATTTTCCTAATCACTAAGAGAAATTTCCTTTTGTCTTCATCTCTGGTCGAGGTTGAGTAACTCAACTTTCATCCTTAAATGCTCTTCATAATATGAGAAATATAAGGGCATTCTCCCAAATCCCCGTAATCTATCCTATAGAGCATGGTAATGAGATCTTCCTTGTTTTATTTGTTCTTTTATTTCATGGACCATATCCTACGAACGCACTTAATTGACAGGAATAATACATAGAAAGTATTGGGATAGCTAGGCATCATCCCCACAAAAGTGTATTGTTCACATGATATCGGATGAATCACATCTACATGGGCAAGTGAGTGCATAGACGACATTCTTTTCCTGAATCCTCATTCTATTAGCTAGGCATCATGGTTTCATAGTTCCAACATGCATCCAATCAACTTGAGTTAATGCAAGTGCAAAAGTGTAGGCTTGTTTGAAAACCGAAATGAAATTCCCATCATCTTCATCATAAGAGACATATAAGGACATTCCCCTTGTCCCCATCATGTAAGGGCATCATAATGAGATCATCCTTGGGTCATCATTTCGTTTATTTATGGACCATATCCGTAAAACAAATTAATTGAGCGGAGTCATCAATGCAAACTATTGATATCTAACAAGATCAACAAGACATGGTTTCCTTATATCGGAAGTGTTTATTTCATATCCCAATAGTTGAGGGAATGGATTCTTCAATGTGGTCACATGAAATTATAAATTTGTACAGCTTCTTAGAAAATTTTCAGTTAACCAATAGCCTTTCCTAGGCTAGTTTAGAACTATTAAGGGATTCTCGTAGCCTATCTGCTTACTTCTTGTAAGCCCTTAGAGAAGGTGACAATCATAGGGTAAGTACCATTCGAAGCTTACAATTGCTGACTTTTCTACCTATGTAAACTTGGCACTTGAAGAAATATGATTCTAGAAATTATTCTCAAAGTTTGTTAACCCATTTGTAGTAGACCATCCTCCCATAGATGTGGCTTGCATGATTCAATGTCCAGAAAAATTATTATGTTCCCCATTCACGTCTACAGAAATGTGTATGGATATGTATGTGTGTATGTGTGTGTGTATATATATATATATATATATATATATATATATATATATATATATATATATATATATATATATATATATATATATATATATATATATATATATATATATATATATATATATATATAGAAACCCTAAAAATTTAAATATCTATTTTTAGATATTTAATAATTTTATATATATTTAGATTTTTCTCTAATATTTCACAAAAATGTATGTATGTATGTGTGTATGTTTGTATGTATGTGTGTATGTATCTACAGATGTGTGTATGTATGTATGCATATGCATGTGTGTATGTGTGTATGCATATGCATGTGTATGTGGGTATGCACATATGTGTGTATGTATATGCAATTGTATATGCATATGCATGTGTATGTATATGCATGTGTGTATGCATATGCATGTGTATATGCATATGCATGTATGTATATGCATATGCATGTGTGTATGCATATGCATTTGTGTAAGTGTGTATGCATATTCATGTGTATGTGTGTATGCACATATGTTGTGTATGTATATGCATGTGTGTATTTATATGCATATGCATGTGTGTATGCATATGCATTTGTATATGTATATGCATTTGTGTATGCATATGCATGTGTGTATGTATATGCATGTGTGTATGCATATGCATGTGTGTATGCATATGCATGTGTGTCTGTATATGCATTTCTCTATGCATGTGCATGTGTGTATATATTCATGTGTGTATGCATATGCATGTATGTATATGCATATGCATGTGTGTATGCATATGCATGTGTATGCATATGCATGTGTATGCATATGCATGTGTATGCATATGCATGTGTGTATGCATATGCATGTATGTATACGCCTATGCATGTGTGTATGCATATGCATGTTTATGTGTGTGTATGCACATATGTGTGTATGTATATGCATATGCATGTGTGTATGCATATGCATTTGTGTATATGTGTATCTATATGCATGTGTGTATACATATGTATGTGTGTATGCATATGCATGTGTGTATGCATATGCATGTGTGCATGCATATGCATGTGTGTATGCATGTATTTATGTATATGCATATGTGTATGTATATGCAGTTTGTGCATCTTTGTATGTATGCATATGCATGTGTGTATGTGTGTATGCATATGCATGTGTATGTGTGTATGTACATGCATGTGTGTATGTATATGTATATGTGTGCATATGTATGTATGCATAGTCATGTGTGTATGCACATGTGCGTGTATGCACATGTGTGTGTATGCATATGCGAGTGTGTATGTATATGTATATGTCTCTCTGTGTCTCTCTCTCTCTCTTTATGTTTCTCTAGATCTCTCTATTTCTTTCATCTCTCTTTCTATGTCAATCAAAAACAAAACATCACTTACATCGATGTAATTGTTTGGATCATTGTCATCAAAATCCACTTAACATCCTTAAATGCTCTTCATAATATGAGACGTATAGGGGCATTCCCCCAAATCCCCATAATCTATGCTATAAAGCATGGTAATGATATCTTCCTTGTCTTATTTTTTCTTTTATTTTATGGACCATATATTTTATGAACGCACTGAATTGAGAGGAATAATAAGTACAAAGTATTGTAATAGCTAGGCATGATTCTATTAACTAGGCATCAACCCCACAAAAGTGTATTGTTCACAAGGTATCGGATGAATCGCATCTACATGGGCAAGTGAGTGGATAGAAGACACTCTTTTCCTGAATCCTCATTCTATTAGCTAGACATCATGGTTTCATAGTTCCAACATGCGTCCCGATCAACTGGAGTTAACGCAAGTGCAAACATGTCGGCTGCTTCGAAAAACTAAACGAAATCCCCATCATCTATCCTATAGGCCATCGTAATGAGATCGTCCGTGGTTCATCATTTCGTTTATTTATGGACCATATCCGTAAAACAAATAATTTGAGGGGAATCATCAATGCAAAGTATTGATTTCTAACCACATCAACAAGGTATGGTTTCCACAAGTCGGAAGTGTTTATTTCATATCCCAATAGTTGAGTGAATGCATTCTTCAATGTGCTGACATGAAATTATAAATCTGTACAGCTTCTTAGAAAATTATCAATTAATCAATAGCCTTTCCTAGGCTAGTATAGAACTATCTAGAGATTCTCATAGCCTATCCGCTTACTTCTTGTAAGCCCTTAGAGAAAGTCACAATCATAGGGTACGTACCATACGAAGCTTACAATTGCTCACGTTTCTACCTATGTCAACTTGGCGCTTGAAGAAATATGCTGCTAGAAATTAGTCTCAAAGTTCGTTTACCCATTTGTATTAGACTATCCTCTCACAGATGTCGCTTGCTTGATTCAATGTCTTCCCCATAAATGTCTAGAGAAATGTGTTTTTTCTACCAGCATTAGGCCCAAATATAAATTCATAGAGATCTAGCAATAATATATATCCCCTTGTCCCATCCTATGAGAATGATCTATGGCGTAAAAAGCACCTCTAAAAGGATGAAAGAAAGATATATTTACGATATACGCTATGGCCTCATCACTCTCTTTTTACGTGTCTTGTGTCGGTTACGTTTAGAATCCAATTTTTAAAATAAAGATGCATGCTCCTTATTTTAATTTCCTCTTCGTATCTTAGTATTCTTCATTGGGTATAGGTAAGAAAAAACTAGGTCCACACATTACAAAAGGGATGGAGGACCCTATTTGTCAATTACGTTCTTGGAGATATAGCTTCTATCTAGTCTAGTTTTCTGCAAATCTTTGCCCAACTTGAGGTTTGACAAAGTTGAAATCGTGAATATGTTTGACTTGAAGGAGATTGTGGTGAAGCTTAACCTCGTACCAGGCATCTATCTCAATTCTATCAATAATGCATTCCCTTTGGTCCTATCTATTAGATAAGAATTTTACCATATTAAATTCCCCACAGAGGATGACCTCAAATGGTAGAGAGTCTAAAGAGTGCCAAGTATCTTGTCTATCCCAATCAAGATTGTGAGCATAAACCATATCCCAATCAAGATTGTGAGCATAAACCAAAGCAATGGTGAGTAAAAAAATGGCCATCAAAAGAGGGTGCAATCCACCAATGGTTCACATCGGTTATAGTACCCATCAAAGAAAAAGTGTCATTTTGATTTAAAGCCAATCGCTCCACCACCACTCCCACATCGCTATTGTGTGGTGATCCACACTTGCGATGCCTAGATGCTCTTTAACCTCTTTTGGTATTTGACTCCATCAACTTTGACCTTTAGATGATAGATAAAGTCTCGATTGATGTTTTTATGTCGAATCCATTGACCAAAGACGGTTGCTCTTGAAGGGTCAGACCACCTTAAAATGTTGAACAAAACAACAATCATTTATGAGGTGAGGTATCTTTGTTAGCTGGGGATTTTCAACCCTCGTTTTCTTGTTTTTATCCTGCCCTCTTATAAAGAGATTCTCTATCAGCGTTCCAGTTAATGTGTGTGCGCCTTCGTGCTTGGACTGTTGGACTGAATACTATGACACACCATCTTTCAAGTAAAAGTTTGTGCCGATGAAAGCTCGATATGTGAGCGTAATTGACCGTAGCGAAAGGCCTTCCCTCTATTCCCATATGGCGTCGTGGCTCGTGGGGGAGGGGAATGTCGGCTGCTCAGCGTGAATGGTATAAATTTAGCATGAGGTTTAGAAAGATTTGCTTTGCACTTTGTGGTGCTGGTGTGTGTTTGTGTGTGTGAGAGAGAGAGAGTGTATGGGTCATCTTGCGTTATTCTCGACTATGACAATGTTGATGCTGAGTGTCTTATCCGGTGTGATGGTACAAGCATACTTGGATTGAAGCTTGTCAATGTGTGGAGTGTCTGTGTGTGTGTGTGAGAGAGAGAGGGAGAGAGAGAGAGGATATGGTTCGTCTTGCGTTATTCTTGACTATGATAATGTTGCTCCTTAGTGTCGTATCACGTGTGATGGTACGGGCGTCAGATGGTAGCCATATTTGCATTGAAGCTCGTCAGGAGAGAGAGAGAGAGCTTTTGCTTATAGCTTGTTCTCTCTTAATCGCCACAAATGAAAACTTCCCATGAGTTGGACTGCAGTGATTAGCAGGGATATCCACAACATAATATCCACAACATACTAGGAAGTTGGAATCCATCGCTGGCGACACCTTTAGGCTGATTCCATGTCACCTGCGATGCAACGGGACGCGTCATTCGGTTGTTCGTATTGCAAACTCGCTAGTTTCTGGCTTACTGCAAACTCGCTAGTTATAGGGATCTATCGAATGAGGGGATTGATGGGACGATTGCGCCAGAGTTGGCCGAGCTGGACGAGCTTCAGTTTCTGTATGGACTCAGTTTATTTTCTGAGATGAAACTTTAATTATCGAAGCAATACTGAGCCATTATGGATATTTGGGAAGGTATTCAATTTGCAAATGAGTCCAATCAAGATGTGGTTTTCCTCAAGATCGACTTTGACAAAGCCTACGACAGGCTAGAATGGGACTATATTCTGCAGTCACTCCAAGATCTCGGACTTAGTCAGAAATTCACCAAGATGATCGCGACCCTTCTCGGAAACGCAACGACCCAAATTAACGTTAACGGCAAACTTTCGAAGGCGATCCATCTTAGAAGATCGATTAGACAAGGGTGCCCTCTGGCCCCCCTTCTTTTTGCCATCGCCACTGAGGGGCTGAGCAGACTTGTGGCTCATCATGTGGAGGCTGGCAATATCAAAGGCCTCCGGCTGCCTCACGACCACAGTCAAATCATCATGAGACTTTTTGCTGATGATATGAACGCGTTCGTCCACAATGATAATACCAGCCTGGAGACTTTCTGGAGGTGTCTTGCTACCTTTTGTGATGCCTCTGGATCCAAAATCAACCACTCCAAGACCGCCTTTAGGGCTATCGTGGGACAGCATCCTGGCCTTCTCATTGATCATGGCTGTCAAATCATACCGCAGGGCCAAATCTTTCGACTTCTTGGAATCCCCTTGGGGTTTGGCGTCTCTATGGAGCAGCGATGGAACTGGGTGTTGGCTAAACTCGAAAACAAACTTAACTATTGGAGAGGTATGCAAATCAATCTCGCTGGGCGTGCGATGGTTATCAACACGTTCCTCCTCTCTTCTACCATCTATTTCCTTTCTTGTTGGAGACCGAATGAGCAAGGCCTGTCCAAACTGAATAGTATTTGTAGAAATTTTCTTTGGACGAGCGATCATAACAGAAGGGGGGTGCCTAAAATCAAATGGGCCATCTGCACTAGCCCTAGAGATAGCGGGGGGCTTGGTATCCTGGACATTGGGTGTATGGCTAACAAACTGGCAGCCAAATGGATGATTAAGGCTTGGTGCAATAGGGAGGCCTCGTGGGCCAAGCTGATTTTCAGAAACAAGAATGAGTTGGCCCTCACGGGGTTCCCGAACTGGAAGAATCTTTACATCATGACCCTGCTTTTCTCCCCGATCCCCGTCTTCCCGAAAGGCTCCAATCTCGTGTGCTCCCTTTGGAAGGGCTGGAATAAAGTCAAAAGCTTCACAAGAATTAGTGAGGACTGGAAGTGGGCGGCCGGAATCAGAAAAAAACGACTCTATCTGGTTTCCGATACATGGCATCCGGAGTGTGGAGTCGTGGAACATTCAAAATGCCAAGAAGCTATGGAACAAAGGATTCAAAAAATGGAAACACCTGTGGAAACATGACACCAACAACTGGATCAACTTCGAGGATATTGACCCTCGCATAAACATCTCCTACGAAGAATGGAACACTTTGCAAAGCAGAAGCCTCGCTTGGGATCGTCACAAGACTCGCCTTCTCATGGGACACGACACACCGAACTCGCTTGGTCTCAAATGGCACAATGGAAATAGCCTACTCAAAATCCCGAACATCAAAGAAACGGCTGACCTCCAGATCAGCCTCAACAAGAAGTGGTGCGTGTCTTGGACGCGGCTTCGGTGGGACATGAAATTCATGGGTATCTGGCACCCCCTTATTGAGATTAAGAAGTCTGTCCTCTTATGGCAAACTCTTCATCGAGGAATTTGGACCAACCATAAGGCTAGCAAACTTTGTGGGATCCCTCCTTGGTGCAAACGCCGCCACCGTGCTATCGAAGATGTCCCACACATCTTCCTTACTTGCCCCAACTCCTACAGAATCTGGCAGAAGGTTGGAATGAAAATCAGACTTCAAAAACAGCTTAGTTGGAAACAAGTCCTTTTGGGAGAAGCGATCGGCTGCTCTGCGACACTTTGGAATGCCATCAGAGGGGAAGTCCTGTGGAAAATTTGGCGGGAGAGGTGTGCTCTCAACTTCGGCGATCCCCCCAGGGAGTGGTCGATTGAGAAATCACTATTCCTCCTGGGCAAAAGGATCGTTAACAGTAAGAAGTCCCCCCCCTTCAGGCACCATCAAGTCCTCCTTTTGATCAACAACAAGCTCAAACCCAAGTGGGCCCCGCATGAGAGCGATGAGAGGGTGATTAACCTTCTCTGTAATGCAACCTAGGATTCAATCAAGCTTCCCCTGCTTTGTGGGATTTGGGGGGTCCCGTGGGCACTAGTCCCCTTCTATTGTACCTTTGTTTCTTAATTTAATTCAAGTCCGGGAGAGTAGGCTATTGCCGAACTTCCTTTATAAAAAAAAAAAAGAAAAAACATGGTGATGATGTGTCATCGGCTCTCAACTCACAAAGAGCAAACTTTGACTGAGGTCCGCATCATATGCATGGCGCTGGTAGTTTTATTGATCAAAGATCAGAAGAATACGGGAGAAATCTCCATAACCATAGAGGATTAAAGGGAAGGCACTAGCAGATATTAACGGAGGGAGAGCAAAAGCTAAAAGAAAATGGAGGAAAGGTAGGAAAGGTGGGGAAAAACTTCTCCCTCAGCGTCCGATCACCGCATCTTTTGGAAACTCAACTAACATCTTTTGGAAACTCAACTAACAGAGGAGAGGTGGGGAGTACTCTGGTAATGCACACGGGCAACGCATCTACTCGAAGAAAAAGATGAAGTGCGCATCAGGAAAAGGGGCGATCTGAATCATCCATGTCAACTAACAGAGGAGAGGTGGGGAGTACTCTGGTAATGCACACGGGCAACGCATCTACTCGAAGAAAAAGATGAAGTGCGCATCAGGAAAAGGGGCGATCTGAATCATCCATGAGGAACAGCATCAATAGCGTGCACGTATTGGAAAAGAGAACAGCAGGACTTGAAGGGGATTGAGGATTGCTGAATGGCGCTAAATGGAGGAAAGGTAGGAAAGGTGGCGAGAAACTTCTCCCTCAGCGTACGATCACCGCATCTTTTGGAAACTCAACTAACAGAGGAGAGGTAAGGAGTACTCTGGTCATGCACACGGGCAAGGCATCTACTCGAAGAAAAAGATGAAGTGTACATGAGGAAAAGGGAGGGTCTGAATCATCCATGAGGAACAGCATCAGTAGCGAGCACGTATTGGAAAAGAGAACAGCAGGACGTGAAGGGGATAGAGGATTGCTGAATGGCGCTAAATTCTGAGGAACTTCTCATAATCACTTATCACAGAAATACTCTGTTATGATTTTCTGGCGTAATTTATCAAAACGAGGATCCAAATTTTCTTCTCTGGCATGATAATCGAGGTCAATACATGTTTTAATTAGGGGAAGAATTCTGAAAGAAGAGGAAACGCTGTTTAGAATCACCAGGAAAGGAGGCGAAGATGCCTCTAGCTTCCTAGTTTGTAGACACAGATCAAGAGCGCAATAGGCAGCAGATTCGGAGAAAGTGATCTCTGTGCTTCAACGGGAGACTTCAGCAAGAGAGACGCTTTAGCACTGCTACAATTTGGAGGAGATTTGCATGCAAAAACAGAGAAGACACGCAAGAGCCAAGATTTCTCTAATTTCTTTTTCTACAATGCAGGAATTTTAGATTCATAGAGCGATGGAATGTTATTGACATATAGTTTTTCCTTTCTATTACTTTCACATGAAGGCCATTGCGTGCTCATCATTCACATGCCCTCTTACGTGTGAGCTGCAATCTTCTCGTATCCTACCAAGTCCATTGAAATCTCACGGCGAAAGCAAATTTGATAGGCAGATTCACGGATGCTAAACAAAAAGATCTTCCAAAGCATCTCCAAGGCATTGTGCTAACTGAGATGAATATCTGCGGAGATACACACAGGTGCATGCTTTTATTATGTTATTCCATAAAGAAAATTTATGCAGCTTTTTTAAGCGCATGAGAATATATTGGGTTTTGAAGTAAATCCAGTTGCAGATAGAGTTTTGTCAGATACAGTTTGAATTCGGTTTGCGTTGTGCTCAGAACTGTACGTGAATACATTGTTGGATATTCCTAGACATGAGTAAGCTATATGATATTCTTTTAGTTAAAAAGATATGAGTGCGATCACTCTTATGGTGCTCAAATTGAATTCATTTGTACCAAAGGATGATGGATTTATCTATCAGCTAACAAGCCATGTTCACTTTTATCAAATGCGAGAAGTTACTGTACGTTCCTACTAGACTACGCATTCAATTTGGTTTCTTTTCTTTAAGGAACGGAGGTGTATTCGATTAGAGACGCAAGAATAGATTACTTTACCATATGAATTCATTGTGCGAAAGCACAACGATAGCTTTTATCATACCTTTATCGTAGTATTAATCCAACCTTTGCGCACAGTTTAGTGCTCTGATATGTTTCATCGTCAATTCTCGTATCTGGAGGATTAATCAGTCAAAAACGATGCTTGTATCTTCTCTCAACGTTAAAATTTGTTCAGTGCTGAATTCGAACAACTATGATAAGACGCATATGCACGTCTGATGAGTTGTGCATTTCACTCTGAACAAACAGTGTTTGTTTGCTAAATCTCTGTAACTTTCGTACCGACTACACATCAATGCTATGGCGAATGATCGGATCAGACTACGGTAATCTCTGAAGATTGTTGAACTACGGAAATTTTATGCAATCTTAGCAGTTGAATTATTCAGTCAAAAGAAAAATCATATATATCTTAATCTTTTCAAAGTTTGAGTCTTTCAGCAACTGCTCTGTGTCAGGTAAATTTGGAGTACAAGTTCCTTCAGATTGCTTTGCGTTTCTCTCTATGATTTGCAGATGAAAATATTAACTCTTCTTTTTTTTGTTACCTATGAGTGTATGAAACGAGTTCACTTATTGTCTCTGAGCACTCTAGCCATATTGTTCTAATTAAGATCAAATGCACTACTAATGGCAACATACGTTTGGATCATTGCATATAGTCGATGTTGTTCTTGATAAAGACGTCTAGAACTTATGAAGTTTGTTAACAAACATCAATTCTCTGCCTTGGGAAATTCCTCCACAGTTATTTCAAAATTGTCTTTACAATTTCCATACCTTATGAATGTTGTATGAATCCTTTATGAATGATATTGAATGTAAAAATTTTGAAAACAAATATGATGAATTGTTTTGCAAATGTATGATTAATAAGTTCTTTGAGTCTACAAAGTACTTGAGTTTGCTCCAAGCACCCCGCGTGCGTCGTATTTTCGGAGGTTGGCTTGATCCACCAACCGTCGCTTTCACGCCTACATTTGGTGAACCCGACGTGAAAATCCGCGTTGCATCTCAGGTACATTTGACGGGAAACAAATTCCAGGTATTTATACTTGAATTCTCCTTGCTTGCACATAGTTAAACGAAAATGAAATCTAATGTAGAAAACCTTCGTCTTGATATGGAATCACGATTAGTTTCCTCTATAGATTTAAAGCTTAATTCCAAGTTTGAGTCCTTAAATTCATTTCTTTCAATCTTAACTACAGTAGTATCTGATTTTAATGCAACTCTTAAATCAATAGATACTCAATTTGATCACGAGTTTAGGAATTTAGAAGGAATTGTTCATTATGAACTTTCAAATTTGAATGAAAATATGGAAACATTAGCAAATCATGTAAAAGAAATTTCATCATTCAATACTATTTGTCATGACATTGCAAGTTTAAGAGAGAACATTGAAAGGTTAAACAATCAAATACAAGAAAGCGCTACATGTGAATGCAAAGATAAATATCAAGTACGAGTTCAAAGTAGATCTATGTACCGAAACCCTTTACCCGATCATAGAAGAGTCGTTTCTAGCCCCTCACATCAAAGACCAAATAGAACCATTAGATGCTTCTAGTATGACCAACTAGGTCATAAATATGGGAATTGTATGGCCTATGAGAAAGCATGTAGACAACAATTGGTACTAGAAAGTGAACGAGAAATATGTAATTATCATGATCGCTTACCTCTACACTTGAATCTAGGTAGAGGTGGAATGGTAAAATATTTTGAGAAAAAACAAGTTTGGTCAAGATCAAACAAACAAGTTAAAAAACAGTGGAGAGTAAAACGTGATAATAACACAAAATCTATTGATCAAGACATTAGGCATCAATCGGTTAAAGATATGATAAATATCCAAACAAAAATGAATAATCCACAAGATGAAGAGAGGGTGCAAGATAGTCAGCCAAATGATAAGCAAGATAATGAGAAATTAGAGTATGAAGGAACAACTTATGAGAAAATAGAAAAATATGAAAATATTCATAGTATTTCAATTGATCCAGATGAGAAAATTGAAAAGATGAAAGTTCAAGTGAACCCTGAAACTAGCAATCAAACTAATAATCAAGGTGGAATTGAGAAAAGTAAACAAGTAACGAATGCAAATGAGGATGCAAATAATGATAAAACCCTTAATGAAAAAGAACAAGAAGGTTTTGAAAATATTATCAATTAAATTACACAAAATATGAAGAAATCATCAAGAATCCTTAAAAGGAAAAATGAGTTATCTATGCAAGAAATATTTGATGTCTTGTATTAAAAATTATAAATGTCTACTAATGAGTTTGGAATAGTTGTTTTAACAATATAGGTATAAGAAGCCAACTTGATAAGATAATATGATCAAGTTTATGAATGTTTATAAATGTGGATGAATGTTTTTTATCCATGAAAAGGTATTTATATGGGAGTTATAACCTACTTCCTCATCAAAAAGGTATTTATATGGGAGTTATAACCTACTTCCTCATCAAAAAGGTATTTATATGGAAGTTATAACCTACTTCCTCATCAAAAAGGTATTTATATGGGAGTTATAACCTACTTCCTCATAAAAAAGGTAATGTATCATTGATCAAAGAAATTTTACTTTTTTGAATTATATGTTTAAAATTTGACTTAATATTAATGCTTTGGTTATTACAGATGGATTCTCGAGAAGTCTTATCTTGGATTGCTATATTTGATATAAGTCTCTTAATAATTATGTTTCTCACAAGTTTTTCAAGATGAATTATTTTTCAGGTCTAGGATGAAGAATGGGAGTTTATTGACAACCAAGATTTTCTTCAAGAATAGACTATGAATAACCTTTTACTTCCATTTTTGCTCCATTTTTGTTTAACCTTGCATTTAAAGTACGCATCAAATTATGTATAAACACATGTTGAGCTTTTTCCTTAGGTGCACGTCCATTTGCACCAATCTCGATTGTAAAATGCATTATGAAATCTGCGAGCAAAGTCTAAGTCTAGGAGACAAAACCTCTTCATCAAAAGCTCTTATCCCTTATGCACCATAAATTTTTGAAAATGCACTTAAAGTATTCATGTGGTAGGGTCATATTACATGACCATGCATCGAGGCACGATCTGATCTATACCCATGCACATATGAGAGAGTATAAGGCTTTATGTATTTTCACATTGCTATGTATGTGAGTGAGTACACGATCCTCACCATCCGAAGCTTTTACCTTGCTTATTGCACCATATTTGTTCTCTATGCATTTTTAAAAGTATGCATTTATAGGGCTCAATACATGGTCGTGCATAAGGTACTTCATGAGTTCTACCGATGCACTTGCGGGATTTTATAAGAAAATGACATGAAAAACAAATTTGATGTTATGAAGAAAGCAGGTTTATTCTCAGGTTGGTGCATCCGGAGGAAGCACAGGTTTGGTGGGGGTGAATGTCGGAGAGATTTCTCTCTCTCCACTCAAATCATGAGGAAGACATTACATGCAGCAGCTAAGTGATTCATACAACAAAAGCAACTTGACGAAGAATTCAAAGCCTCTTATTCAGGACATAGTGATGAGGACAACAATCATTATAGGAAATGGTCAACTTGGAGAGATATGCGGTTTAAAGGTGTCTCCCAAAATAGTTGATGAAGAAGATCTTGATGGAAATGATACAATTGTCTTGTACTAAAGCAAACCATGAAGACATTATGAAGCAATAATGAGCCAACATGGTGATGATGTGTCATCATCTCTTAACTCACAAAGAGCAAACTTTGATTGAGGTCCGCATCATATGCATGGCGCTGGTAGTTTTATTGATCACAAATCAGAAGAATATGGGAGAACTCTCAATAACCATAGAGGACTAAAGGGAAGGCACTAGCACATATTAACGGAGGGAGAGCAAAAGCTAAAAGAAAATGGAGTAAAGGTAGGAAAGATGGCGAGAAACTTCTCCCTCAGCGTCTAATCACCACATCTTTTGGAAACTCAACTAACAGAGGAGAGGTGGGGAGTACTCTGGTCATGCACACAGGCAACGCATCTACTCGAAGAAAAAGATGAAGTGCGCATCAGGAAAAGGGGGATCTGAATCATCCATGAGGAGCAACATCAATAGCACGCACGTATTGGAAAAGAGAATAGCAGGACGTGAAGGGGATACAGGATTGCTGAATGGCGCTAAATTCTGAGGAGCTTCTAATAATCACTTATCACAGAAATACTCTGTTATGATTTTCTGGCGTAATTTATCAAAACGAGGATCCAAATATTCTTCTCTCGCATGATAATCGAGGTCAATACATGTTTTAATTAGGGGAAGAATTCTGAAAGAAGAGGAAACGCTGTTCAGAATCAACAGGAAAGGAGGGGAAGATGCCTCTAGCTTCCTAGCTTGTAGACACACATCAAGAGTGCAATAGGCAGCAGAGTCGGAGAATGTGATCTCTCTGCTTCAACGGGAGTCTTCAGCAAGAGAGACGCTTTAGCACTACTACAATTTGGAGGAGATTTGCATGCAAAAACAAAGAAGACGTGCAAGAGCCAAGATTTCTCTAATTTCTTCTTCTACAATGCATGAATTTTAGATTTATAGAGCGATGGAATGTTATTGACATATAGTTTTTGCTTTCTATTACTTTCACATGAAGGCCATTGAATGCTCATCATTCACATGCCCTCTTACGTGTGAGCTGCAATCTTCTCCTATGCTACCAAGTCCATTGAAATCTCACAGCGAAAGCAAAATTGATAGGCGGATTCGCGGATGCTGAACAAAAAGATCTTCTAAAGCATCTCCAAGGCATTGTGCTAAATGAGATGAATATCTGCGGAGATACACACAGGTGCATGCTTTTATTATGTTATTCCATAAAGAAAATTTATGCAGCTTTTTTAAGCAGATGAGAATATATTGGGTTTTGAAGTAAATCCTGTTGCAGCTAGAGTTTTGTCAAATACAGTTTGAATTCCGTTTGCGTTGTGCTCAGAACTGTACGTGAAACATTGTTGGATATTCCTAGACATGAGTAAGCTATATGATATTCTTTTAGTTAAAAAGATACGAGTGCGATCACTCTTATGGTGCTCAAATTGAATTCTTTTATACCAAGGATGATGGAGTTATCTATCGGCTAACAAATGTTCACTTTTATCAAATGCGAGAAGTTACTGTACGTTCATACTAGACTGCGCATTCAATTTGGTTTCTTTTCTTTAAGGAACGGAGGTGTATTCGATTAGAGACGCAAGAATAGATTACTTTACCATATGAATTCATTGTGCGAAAGCACAACGATAGCTTTTATCATACCTTTATCGGCAGTATTAATCCAACCTTTGCGCACAGTTTAGTGCTCTGATATGTTTCATAATCAATTCTCGTATCTCGAGGATTATATCAGTCAAAAACGATGCTTGTATCTTCTGTCAACGTTAAAATCTCTTCAGCACTGAATTCGAACAACTATGATAAGTCGCATATGTTGAAGTAGGCCTACACCGCCATCCCCTCCCTCTCTCTCTCTATCTATCTCTCTCTCTCTCTCTCTCTCTCTCTCTCTCTCTCTCTCTCTCTCTCTCTCTCTCTCTCTCTCTCTCTCTCTCTCTCTCTCTCTCTCTCTCTCTCTCTCTCTCCTCTCGTAGCTCCCTCCCCCGTGGCCTCCTCGTCTCCCCGCCTACCATCCCCTCTCTCTCTCTCTCTCTCTCTCTCTCTCTCTCTCTCTCTCTCTCTCTCTCTCTCTCTCTCTCTCTCTCTCTCTCTCTCTCTCTCTCTCTCTCCCCCTCCCTCCCTCCCTCTATCTCTCTCTCCCTCTCCTCCTATAGCTCCCTCCCGTATGGCCCCCTCCTCTCCCCACCAGCCATCCCCTCTCCCTCTCTCCCTCTCTCTCTCTCTCTCTCTCTCTCTCTCTCTCTCTCTCTCTCTCTCTCTCTCTCTCTCTCTCTCTCTCTCTCTCTCTCTCTCTCTCCCCTCCCCTCCCGCAGCTCCCTCCCCGACGGCCCCCTCCTCTCCCCACCCACCATCCCCTCTCCTTCTCTCTCTCTCTGTCCCTCCCTCTCTCCCTCTCTGTCTCTTTCCCTCTCCTCCCGCAGTTCCCTTCCCCACAGCCCTCTCACCTCTCTCCCACCACCCCCTCCTCTGATTCTACCTGCTGTCGGTTGACCCACCTCAGTAGGTCTCAGTTGTCAACAACAGGTGAGACAACAGTAAAGAGATTGAGATTATGAAAGGCATTGAAAATCCCTGAAGGGACAACAGTGCTAGATGCTTGTCTAGCGTATGGCAACACGTAGAGTTGATGCTGCCCTTTTGACAGATTCAAATGCTCTTTTGTGTGGAATTATAACAGATAAGGATGTGGCGACTAGAGTTATAGCTGAAGGGCTCAAGCCTGAGAAGACAGTAGTGTGCAAAGTCATGACAAAGAACCCTCATTTTGTCATGAATGAAACACTGGCGGTGGATGCCCTTCAAAAAAATGGTTCAAGGCAAGTTTCGGCATCTTCTTATTGTTGAGAATGGAGAAGTCATTGCACTTCTAGACATCACAAAATGCCTATATGATCCCATTGCTAGAATGGAAAGGGAAGGAGAAAAAAGTGATGCTATTGTAGTTGTAGTCTAAGGTGTGGAGCGACAATGGGGTAGCACACTATCTGCGCCTTCAAATTTTGAGGATGTACTTCGTGAAAAATTTTCCTTCAAATTCAGTGTCTACAACAGCCAAAAAGATGCGAGAACTTTGAACTAGCTTAGTGATTGTTACCAAGAACAACAAACCCTTGGAGATTATCACGTCCAAGGACATTCTGATGAGAGTGATAGCTCAAAATCTTTCCCTAGAGTCTACACCTGTAGACAAGGTTATGACACCAAGTCCAGAGTGTGCGACTATTGATACTACCATTGTAGATGCTCGTCACACCATGCATGATGGAGAATTTCTTCATTTGCCTATAGTAGATCGAGAAGCAGTTATAACAATGTACACTGGTTTGGTGCGGCTCTGGTCCTTGAAGAGAGGAAGAGCCCCATGAAGAGCATTCGCAGTGCCCATGAAGTTTTTCTGTATTGTAATCTCTAGA
This sequence comes from Ceratopteris richardii, assembly GCA_020310875.1. Lineage (NCBI taxonomy): Eukaryota > Viridiplantae > Streptophyta > Polypodiopsida > Polypodiales > Pteridaceae > Ceratopteris > Ceratopteris richardii. The sequence goes on from CM035440.1 coordinate 3,235,115, forward strand.
TCTTTGAGATAGCGATTTTGGTTTTGTTTACAAGGGCATTGCCTTTGATGGATCTTTCATCACCACTAAGTAGGTAGGGGAATTCTGCAAAGATTCCTCAAGGAAGGTAGGAGTTCTAAGGGGCATTACAATCCCACAGGAAGCACAAAATGAGGATCTTAGCTGGCATGCAAAAGTGACACTAAAAGTGTAATTGGTAAAACTGAAATTGGAGAAATGACTATTCCCCCCAACCATTCGTGACGGTTGCCTATTCTTGAGGATCCAATTCAAATCCACTGGCATATTTGATCTACCCCTCCAGTTTTGGGGCAATCAATTGGCACATATTCAGTGAATGTGGGAATCGGCAAGGCTCTCTTGGCCTATTAGAGCCTATAGAAGCAATGGACTAGTACTCATTTGGGGATATAGGCAGATACGTATAGAGCTTATTTTCGGCATCTCTTTTGGTCCTCTCTTTGCACTCTGTGGCTACAAGCCTACTGTAGGAAGTCACTCTGTGGTGAGGATATAGAGCGTCGGCTCCCCAGTGGAGGGCTAATAGCACTGTAGTGTAAAGAAGTGGCTTGGTTTTGTCATTCAGTTTGAGTCAGTGGTATTTCCATGCTCTTCCTTTAGAGCAAGTCTTCATACCTTTGTACTGAGCAGTGCAAGTCTTCATCTAGCTGTGTTCAGTGCAAGTCTTCATCTAGTTGTGTTCATTTTATTGGACGAATCTCTTGTACTGATTTCATTTTGTTCTGGATTGACATGTTAGCATAGAGCATCAGCTTTTGTAGCATTTATTTGGCCTACATTGTAATCATCTGTTTGAACTAAGGAGTGGTTTGGTCTCCCACTATTGTAAATTGTCATTAATCTTTTCCCTTAGTAGTTACAATTCTGTGCAATTATTGTTATCTGCCTGCTCACAGAAGTGTTAAAGGGTATATTTCCCTAAGGAGAACCTCCCTTGAGTAGGTGAAGTACTAGAGTGCATGGTGCATGATCTTGCTAAAAGTAGATACCCCAGTACCTCCTCTACAGTTTGGCACACCCGGTCGGACACTTGCATTTCTGTGAGAGGCCCTGAGGATAGTAAATAGTCCTTTTTTCATTATTTTTGCCCTATTGCATTTGCAAGTAGGTATATGACCCATACGTGAGCAGATAAAGAGCCTCTTCGTGTACGAAGGAGCCTTAAAAAGTGAGCTATATCTTTGAATAGTGAACCTAGCTTGCCTCTACCCTCTTTGAATTTATCTACTGGTTTGGGTGCGACACCACTGTCAAAGGAAAAACATAGGAGAACATTGGATAGGAGAACATTGGACTTCTCCTCAGATATGTCAGAGGAAACACCCCTAGCAATGGAGGATCTCTCTCATTTACTCTCCAAACTCAATACTAAGTTTCCTACCTTCAAGGGAAAAGCTTATTAAGATGTTGATGATCATGTGAGGAGATTCATATCCTTATGCCGTGGATGAGGTCTCCAGAATAGAGAGGATGTAATGTTGGTTCTATTCCCATCCACATTGGAAGGCCTTGTTGACAAATGGTACAATCAATATGCAGATGGAAATTTTTCTACATGGGAGGCACTGAAGACAGCATTTTCATAGACATTTTGACCCAGTGACTCCTCGAAAAGAGCTCTAGACCAGCTAGAGAACCTAAGGCTAAGATCAGGTGAATCCTTCCATGAACTTCACACTAGGACAAAAGCACTTGTTACACGTCTTCCACATGCTCCAGGTGATTTCTTGATTAAAAAATGGATAGAAAAGCTTTGCCCAGGTCATCTCAGCAGAAGCTACGTAATTCTCTTAGATTGGATGCAGCCCTCAATGATTTTGTTGCAGCAGCATCATGCATTGAGAAGCTAGGCAACATTTTGAAGGGGATACACAACCAAATTATGCTGCATAACTAGAACCTATTAGGCAACTGAGGAAAGAACTCGAGGCATTGAGAATGCAACAAAATCACCAAGACAAGGAGGTCTTGCCACCACTGCATCGCATTGATGATGAAGTAGCCCATTTTCAGCAGGAGTTAGAAGATTTGCAGACCACTCAGGATATAAGAAGGCAAATTTGGTGTACAATATGTAACAACAATGGACATTCCAATGCTAATTTTCCTAACATAGTAAGTTGTCAATTTTGTGGAAAGGACGGCCATGAAGCTAGAGACACTTACTACCTCAAGGGTACAGAGCAACGAGGTAACCCTCAAGCTCTGGATTCCTATTATGCTAGTACTTCAAATGCACCTAATAGAGAGGAGAATCGTACAACGAAGCCTAGATATAATAGGCCATTTATGTGTTATCGCTCTGGTGAGTATGGCCATATGCAAAATAGGTGTTCCCTTCCAGAAGATGCACCTCCTTGTCAGCATTGTCTAGAGGCCAAGGATCACTATACCAAAGATTGCCCAAGAAGTCGGCCCCTGCACCCCTGGCAGACTACCAAAGCTCAAGGTTATCTATTTTTATAAAAGATGAAGCTCTCACAGGTGTGATTATAGATGGAGGCTCCGGCATTAATTGGATGCCATATTTCACAATGAGGAGACTGAATTTCAGCCCCACCAAGAAGGCACCATTCACAATTACCCTAGCAGATCAACATCGAGTTGCACTAGTTGGCATTATTGAAAAGGTACTAATGATAGTACAAGGTTGTCACTTTGTTCTAGAGTTTGTTGTTATTGCACTTCCACAGGAGACTTCTTACCCATTACTCCTCGGGCGGCCTTGGCTAAGGAAAGCAAAAGCTTTGCAAGATTGGGGAAAAAACAAGCTGTGGATTTCAACAAACACCAATAGCCAACTCCAACTACATTTGGAAGAAGGATTCGACTCAGGGAAAACTACTTGATATACTGTGGATACTCAGGTAATGCCCTCTTTACCCCAAGAAGATGATACATTATTGAATTGGATGATGGAAAGTACAAAGTGTTGCACGGTGGAAATCAATGAAATAGAGGAAGAAGTTGTAAAGGAAGGAGTTGCAGAAAAGGGCCATGAAGTTCACAAGGAAGTAGAGGATGAGAGTTTGCACTTCAGTACAAACATTGAAGGGGAAACAACTATAGAAGTTTCAGAAAAGGAAAGTTATGAGCCTGAAGGCAGAGAAGATCTTCCCTTTTCGGATATACCTCAAGGATGGACCAGAGAACATATTGCAGAATATAAGCTAAATTCTACTCCTGCATACAGTGGAGATGATTTCTCAAGTAAGACCTGTCCTAAAACACTTGTTCAAGAAGTAAATCTAGGAGATGAAGAGAATCCTCAAGTAGTCCACTTGGCCTCTTGGCTATGGCGTTATCCCCCTTTACTACAGAATGTAACTTCTTTACTTTCTGCCTACAAAAATGTCTTCGCATGGTCCTACAAAGATCTAATAGGGATACTAGAGGAGCTTGGATTACATCGGATACCCTTAGTTTAGGGAGCCCCGCCTGCAAGAAGTAGGCCGTATCGACTCAATCCAAAGTATGCAGAGGTGGTAAAGTTGAAAACTACAAAACTAGAAGAAGCAGGTATAATTGTTGTAGTAGAACATTCGAGGTGGAATTTCCTTTAGCAATGTCTTAGAACAGACTTGAAATTAAATCCTGCTAAATGTCACTTTTTGGTCACTAAGGGCACTCTTCTTGGTCACATAGTATCTACTGAAGGGATAACGGTGGATCCTGCAAAGGTTACTGCTATCCCTTCCATGCCTATTCCACAAAGCTCAAAGGAAGTGCAAAGCTTTTTAGGCAATGCAAGATACCATAGAGGATTTATACAAATGTATTCAGAAATAGCTAAGCCCTTATCAAGGCTTACCAATAAAAGGGTCCCTTTCTCATGGAGTGTTGAAGCTGAGAAAGCATTTTGTGAACTAAAATTGAGATTATGTACTGCTCCACTTTTAAGTGTTCCTAACTGGTCATTAGAGTTTCATGTGCATATAGATGCGAGTCTCCATGTTGTTGGTGCGGTTCTAGCTCAACCATCATCACACAAGGTTGATAGACCTATCTCCTATGCCAACAGATTACTCACCAAGGCAGAAAGGAAGTACAGTACGGCAGAAAGGGAAGGTTG